>SDWI01001631.1:34343-50918 GCA_009193005.1 Lamellibrachia luymesi | reverse complement strand
AAATTGTCTACAGATTGTGTAACTGCTAGCAGCGTGAATATGTTTAAAAACAAGGTTGACACATATCTCAGGAGGGCGGGTTATAAGTAGATGAACATTGTTGGACTCTCGATAAGCCAATGGCTTCCTTGTCCACTTGCCATCTGGGCCTTTGGCTTGGATGGCAAATCTTGTTAAATCTTGTTAAATCTATTGGTACGTATATAAATATTTCCATTACGCTTACCTGTCGTAATTGTATTTTATTTATTTGTTTTCTATCCGTGCATACTTGAATTATTTGTTTTATTATTATTCAATTACATTTATTCATATAGTTGTAATGCCCTTAATTTAAGTATATTATATAACTTGTATACAATTCTGGAGTGACAGTCCTTTTCACAGATTCTGCAGATGTAGGCCGATGGCAGAACTGGCTGTTTTCACAATTCTTTCGTTGTTGTCCACTCTCCATCCAGGTTGTGTTTCGCTTCTCACAACTGGCTTTCACTCCCTAACGCACTCTCACGATCCGTATCCAACGTTCTGCGGTAGCTTCGGTAGCTGTATACCTATGAGTGTACAAATTAACTCCTCTGTATAGGGCTTGATTCGACGTGAGCGCCAATTCGTCGGCCACACGAACGACGTAGAACGATGTATCTAATTGTTGGTCCCGCCACAGTTATTTAGAAATGATATGTTGGACTTCCGTGTGAAACCTGAATTGATACGTCAATGTCTACATGTGTTCCTAACAATTTAGTTCATGTTACAATCTAGTTTGTGTGTTTTAATTAATTATTTTGCGGGTAGTCGATGAGTGGATGTTGTCGAAGATTGATAGAAAGCCTTGGTGAGTGTGCCACATCAACAATCGTTGCTAAAAGGCAACAAATAACAGTAGATGGGGACATTTCAAACTGGAAATAATCAGGCATGAATGGGGTACAGCAGAGATCAAACAAAGTGCGGACATCACTGTTTAGAAAAGAATAAAACAGGCGGAGATGAACAAACTATCAGTTAATCCAGACACTGAAAATGGCATGTCATGTAATTTGCGGAAATGTTTATGTGTCCCAGAGGCGTAGGTGAAGATGGTCGAAGGCACATATGAAGAGACAAACAGTAGAGTAGTGTAGAGTAGTATGCGGGCCTGGAATATAGGAGGAATTCAGGGTGGACGTCGGCCTGAGACAGGGAAGTGCCCTAAGCCCACTGTTATTCATTGCAGTATTGGAGGATATCAGCAGGAAAGCGAGTACAAGGGACATTCCCCGCAAGTTGCTATACGCCGATGACCTGGTATCAGTAGCGGACAGTGAGGCAGACGTTCAAGAGCGGTTGGTAGATTGGAAGGAAATCTTTGGCAAAAAAGGACTGAGAGTAAATTTAGAGAAGACAGAGGTGCTTTGGGTTGGGCAGCAGAAAAAAGATATTGACATAAGACTGGATGGGAAAAAACTGAGCCAATCAGACAGCTTTGTATATTTGGGTGGAACGGTTTGTGGGGACGGCAGCACGGAGACGGAAATTCGCAGGAGAATACAAGCTGGAGCAAGTGCATGGAGGAAAGTGGAAGGTGTGATGGGAGATAGACACAGATAAAGCCGAACGCACACGGCACACAAAATTGTTTTTCGTTTCGCGTTTCGATCAACACTTAAACGTGTTTTGGAAATCAAGTTCGGTTTTTGAAATCAAATATGACCATGGCGATGACAGAAAAACAACAACAAGAGAGACGTTTGCACGTTTGTAAGAATAAGTGGGTGAGAAGAATTGCGGGGGTGAAAATAATCGATAAACGAAGAATGGAGGAGTTGAGGGTGGAAGTTGGGGTGAAAGAGAGCTTAACAAGGAAGTTGGTGTGGAGCCGGCTAAGGTGGGCTGGACATGTCGAAAGAATGGAAGGGGTACGATTGACGAAGAGAGCGGATGCGCTTGGAGTGGAGGGTAGAAGGAGAAGAGGAATACCGAGACTGAGATGGGAGGACTACGTGAAGAGTGATTCAGTGGGCGTGGGAGGATGGAGAAGGAGGGCGAGGGATAGAGGGGAGTGGAGACGTTTGGTGGAGACGGTTGTAAAACGGAACAAGTTAGGAAGAAGAACTGGAAACATAAATCGACGATCGGTATCGGTGCGAGCCTCACCCCGGACTCCAGGGAAAAGGAGGAGAGCAACAGCATATAAAACATGGAAAAACTAATGAAGCATTATAAAACAGGGACCTGTGTAAAAATAAATTAAAATGGCTTAACAGTAGAAATGAGTGCTGACATGAAATTTCATAGCAGTTTGATATTGCGGCTTCAATTGACTATCAAACGAGGATAACTATGACATATATGGAGACCAACNTCTTTTCCATAAAATAGAGGACTCTCGGGCAAGCCAACAAGTGGAGACGCGAACTGTCGCGATGCCAATACATTATCTATGTAATGTGTCTCAAACTCGCAAACAATATCCCGCCATATCATGTGGTGCATAGTATGACTGCACGAACTGTATGCCGTGTGTTACAGCCGAACTGAAATGTTCATGCATGGCTGCACGCCAATTGCCGAACACCACAGGATGTAAGTGACATTGAAGAAGTCCCAAAATGAACACATCTGTTGAACTGTTGATTCGACTGTCTCGCAGAATATGCAAATTAGCAGTTTCTTTTTCTCAAGTAAACAACAAAGCAGGAGGCAAATGCGGAAGCTTTGTTTACTCAAGCAATGGTCGTCTCTATCTCTAACGCAATAATATATATGGACCAACACATAGTCGGCTCAGACATTATTAATGGCACGGAAGGAAGGCGGATGTTAGGTGATGAAGGAGTTGGTGTCATTGGCTAGGTTATTTTTCACTTTAGTCTGCGTCACCTCACCTCACCTCACCTCACCTCACCGCACCCAACGAAATGTCATCTAAAATAGCTGAACGCATAAATAATGCAAATAGAATACCGAAGCAGCCATTCTTCAGTATATTGGAAAGTATCACTTTGCTCAGCGTTTATCATCGGCATATTGTTAATAATGCTGTTGATAGTTGATATGTATATCTTGTATTGACTTTAACCTATGCTGATCTGGAATTGTGTGCGTTCATGCATGCGTGCGTGTGTGTGCGTGTGTGTTTATGCGTGTATGTGTCTGCGTGCGTGCGTGCATGCCAGCGTGAATTTAGTTTAAACTATCACTAAGCAGCACATAAATGTATTCATGTGCTTGCCTAGCAGCACACCTCTATTAGCACAACACGACCTTTCTGTACGCTTCATATGCTTGCCGCTGACCTTTCAGCAACTGTACGAGTGATGGGCCTAGCGTTGCGTCGTCACACATGGTTGCGTGGATCGGAACTGCCATTGGATTGGTCGTTCAGCAGCTGAAACTGCATGACTTTTATCGAGAAGTACTAATGATAACTGCCCACTTATGATTAAACCTACAACCCTTTGCAAAATCAGACGGTCGTGTAATTTAAAATGTACAACGCACATATTTATGTTCTACTTGTG
This sequence comes from Lamellibrachia luymesi, assembly GCA_009193005.1. Taxonomy (NCBI): domain Eukaryota; kingdom Metazoa; phylum Annelida; class Polychaeta; order Sabellida; family Siboglinidae; genus Lamellibrachia; species Lamellibrachia luymesi. The sequence goes on along the minus strand of SDWI01001631.1, from coordinate 47,412 downwards.
ATACTTCACTGTTTCTAGTTTGGAATGTAGATTAATGTGGTGTGTGTTTTTGCAGTTGTACTTTTCGTGTGCGATGCGTTACATTGTCGTTTTCTTACAATGTTTCGTTGCTAGGATATGTTGAATGTAGAGTTTAGTATTGGACTGAACATATTTTGGTTGGCGTTTTCGTTTAAGAGTATACTATGTCGTCAATATTTCCATATTGTTTGATACACTTTTAATTGAAACAGCTGGACGAGGGACTTTTTGTACTACAAAGGTATGATATTAGACATGTTGTAATGGTAAAAAAAAGTTGTTCAGGCACTGCAATTCAGCAGCATCTATCCAACACGAAGCAGCATGCATGTGATATGCATTCTACACGGTGTATATCAACAATTTTCACACATAGGCCTATATCAGTTAGTTTCCTCTTGCATAATCCACTTGTAAATATGATACACATATTTTCAAGTACGTTGCCCTTTCTAGATGCTATCTAGATGTCCAAATTGGCCAAGACACTGAGGATGTTTCATATGATCTATATGAACATTATTTACTGCGTCAGTTCGTGTATTTTAACTGGTACAGGGATTACTTGCTTTGTCTGCAGAGTGAATGTTCATATGAGGAGATGATGTGTCTGTGTGGTTGGAACTCATATAATGTTGATATACTGTCTACTGATGACGCAGCGGTGGGAGAAGCCCCATGAATTTACTGTATATGGTCAGTCTGTGCCTGAAACTACCTCGTTGAGCATATATTTAAATCGGATGATTCTGACATTGGAAATAACAACCTTAGTTTAGGAGATTTGATTATGGAAACTGTAGGGTCCTTTGTGGTTTTTTTGACACCACCTAACTTTGCTGCTTGAAAATAGATGTTAAAAGTGTCTGAGATGGGTGTGTTGAAATATAGCAGAGTCGATGATTTCAAAAATGTACGTGTTATAGACCCAATGTCGTGTTGTGGCTTGTTGCTAAATAAAGAACAAAACCAAGACATGTTATTCAAACTAGATTGCAAGGAAGACAGCGAATTCAACATACAGGCAGAGATACATTTGTGGTAAGTTGCAGGAGAGATACAAATATGTACTTCCTAAAGGTGTCTGAAGAAACCTAAATTAACGGTGGTGTGAAACTCTTTGCATTTGTCTTTGAAACTGGACTGGGCTGCAACATATGTGTCATCAATGATCTATTAAACATTTGTGTCATTGGAATTACTTCAGATTTGAATACGCCTCCTTGTTCTATCTAATTCGTTGTAGCTTTCAGTGTCAGTGATAATTAACTCGCACAAATTTACATAAAACGTCAATATGGTGGATGTGCCATTTGGGAACGAACTGGTTCAGTCTTGTGCAGTTACCGACAAAGAGACCCTAGTGCACTGTTGATGATGTGCTATGTGTGCATTCTAACGACGTTTCTGTATTGATGGCGAGCAGATGGGTTCCACCAGTTGTATCATTCTAACGAAATATTTGAATGGAAGTGAAAATCAGCAGGTTTCGACAATAACTCGGTGATTTGAGACACACACCAACAGAACCTAAGGTCTGACGTTGAGGTGGTTCGGAGACGAGCGGCAAGACGCATGTTTCACGATTTCGGTGGACGAACAAGTTGTCAGATTTGAACTGCGAAATTCCCAAGAACTGCGTACCGCAATAAATACAAATGTACCTTTACAATATTTCTAAAGAAGAAGGAAAACTATTTATCTTAGCCACTTCCACGACTTTTATGTCCACAACGGGATTCTGTTAAGGTTATATAAGTTACTTTTACAATGTTCCAGCTCCAGCGTTCGAAGCTAAACGTTTGGTCCAAACATTGTTTCTGTTAATTATTATAATACTATGAAGATAGACAGGCAGCAGATATGCAGCACTAGACAGACAAGCCTTCTAGTCAAGGGAAAGAACCAATTATAGTAAGTAAACTATGATTACTCGTAATTCTACCTTGTCTCGCGACAGATATTGTCCATAAGCAGTAAGAGAGCCAGTTCTCCCACGTCACCCTCCAAAGTGATCGGGTGGCTTCGACGCAACTTGAAACAGAGGTAGTGTCCAGTGCTCGCAACAGTTGCGACTGCAGCGGCGTTACTGCGGCTGGTAGTCGGCAACAGGAGGTGACCTCACGACGAACACTTTAAACCCGATCTGCTCACTTCGACGTTTGAGCTGCGCGACGACATTGCCGTACGAGTCGATCATTTGATCTAATGTCAGTGGCAGCGCAATGCGAGCCATATCGAGAGCGCTTGTTTGTAATATTACCACGTCGTTTCGTTTGAGTTTGTTTTTCGGACCAGTTCATCGCTTTGAAGCGTTTCAAATTTTTCCTACAGACAACAAATGGTGAACCGACTTCAAATCCGCAGGCAACTTACAATTATATTGAATTACTTTTCCAAATCAAATAGTCAGCCTTAAAGCGTATGTGCGATTACCCAATCATGATTAACTTCTGGAACTTTTTCACACATGCGCATAATGCTGACTCGTTCATCGGTTGGTACTTCTGGTCTGGTCGCATGTTTAGCACACCATGGTTGTCCGTTGTTCTTTTCCATAAAATAGAGGACTCTCGGGCAAGCCAACAAGTGGAGACGCGAACTGTCGCGATGCCAATACATTATCTATGTAATGTGTCTCAAACTCGCAAACAATATCCCGCCATATCATGTGGTGCATAGTATGACTGCACGAACTGTATGCCGTGTGTTACAGCCGAACTGAAATGTTCATGCATGGCTGCACGCCAATTGCCGGACACCACAGGATGTAAGCGACATTGAAGAAGTCCCAAAATGAACACATCTGTTGAACTGTTGATTCGACTGTCTCGCAGAATATGTAAACAAAACAGCTGCCGCCTAAAGCGTTAAGTCATCCTGTAATGTTCCTCGATGCGACCACTCACACCGCTCTCAACAACACCGTCAATGGTAACCTGTTCGACCTTGTAGTGATGGTCGGGGTCAAACACCAGTGTACTCTGTTCTTTTTTCACCATGGACTTTGAAACCTGGATTCATATCCAATAAAATGTTGGTGTTGTGTCGGATTTCATTGCCACCTCCAATGATAAGCGATGTCGTATCTGTTTCTTCCAAGCGGAACGTGGCGTACACTGACGACAGTGAACGATGTCGTGTGCAGTCGTGCGTTACTTACTAGTAACTTAGTAACATGTACATGACTAGCATAAAATACATATCACCTAGCTACAGTAGTGAGTCAAAACAGAGACAAGACACAGACCAGACGTCTTTCCTAACGGGGCTGTGGCACTCTTGAAAACGTGCTGATATGTTGCCCAGGATCCGTGTGTGACCGCAGGTAAGTGTTGCGAGGCCTCGGTCAACCAGGTGTTACTGACCAATTACAAATTAATGCATGAGAAAGAGTCTTAAAGATTCACTCAGATCGAACGCATCGTTCACACTGTAGGCCCTTACGGGGAATAATTTGCTTTGACAGTAATTTTAGGCAACCAGCAGGACTAGCCGTGATAACTTACACAAACTCGTAAAGAACTGTTGTTGAAACGAATTATGTAGTCCTTGACAACTGTTCGTATTTACGCGTTACGCGTAGTCAGCAGTGGGTGTTGACGGGGCGTCGCCATGACGACAACAGACGTTGCGGCCGGGCAGAACGACTGCAGGAATCCTCGCCAGTTACCGACTCAAACACTACTGCAATACATGGTCGGCCCTAAAATTAACCGGTTGCGAATTACTTGAATTTTGTGACGATAACATTACGTATATTTGTGAGACAGTCTAGTTGCCTGTAAGATGTGTATAAACACGTTTGCGTTCGGCGGCGGTCGGTGGCGTGATCGTCTTTTGTTCTTGGCCAACTACGAAGTTGCTACAACAGCTTTGCTTTGACAACGACGCGCAGAAGTAGCAGGCGCCATTGGGTTTTGCGGTAGCAATGTTGTATAATATATGTTGGTTGATTTATTATTGAACGCATTGTTTAAAAACGTCCCTCCCTCCCTCCCTCCCTCCCTCCCTCCCTCCCTCCCTCCCTCCCTCCCTCCCTCCCTCCCTCCCTCCCTCCCTCCCTCCCTCCCTCCCTCCCTCCCTCCCTCCCTCCCTCCCTCCCTCCCTCCCTCCCTCCCTCCCTCCCTCCCTCCCTCCCTCCCTCCCTCCCTCCCTCCCTCCCTCCCTCCCTCCCTCCCTCCCTCCCTCCCTCCCTCCCTCCCTCCCTCCCTCCCTCCCTCCCTCCCTCCCTCCCTCCCTCCCTCCCTCCCTCCCTCCCTCCCTCCCTCCCTCCCTCCCTCCCTCCCTCCCTCCCTCCCTCCCTCCCTCCCTCCCTCCCTCCCTCCCTCCCTCCCTCCCTCCCTCCCTCCCTCCCTCCCTCCCTCCCTCCCTCCCTCCCTCCCTCCCTCCCTCCCTCCCTCCCTCCCTCCCTCCCTCCCCCCCTCCCTCCCTCGCTCCCGCTGCAGGTCGTTTGGTGATAATGTGACTTAGTCGAAATTACTAAATCATGCAAAGGCACGGAATAAAAGCCGGTTGGCGGATTTGCCCCATTGCCGGGTTAGCCCCGATCTCCCCTACTCGAACATGCCAGTAGGGCCAACACAGTAGCTTAATAAACTAATCGGTTTCTCATAAAATCTTTTTTTTATAAAAGTTAATGAGGGATGATGTTTTTATTGTTTATTTCTAACATGCTGATGGCGGTGTTAGCGACTGTCAAAGCCAAAGGGGTTATTCTCAATGATCAACATCTTCAGAAGTGTTCCAAGACCAAATAAATAAATTATGTGTATTTCTTACGCCCATCCGCAGAAATGTGCAAAAAAAGGTCCCCTTCAGCATGGTTCGGATCTTGCTTATTGCTTGGAAAAAGTATTTAGAAGACAATAACAAAACAGTTTTGCGGCAACTATTTTCACATGCTCGCGCGCTGATTAGAAACCGGGAATTTTTGTATGATGTCTTATGCCTGGAAGAAATTGTTGCATAGCCATAGCTATGCCCATGGGCATGGCATAGGTAAACACACGGCGGAAAAACTTCATAGAAAGGAATTACAATAAATTGTCTTTGTTTGTCTTTGTTTACAAATTTTAGCTAATATATACCGCATTCGTAAATTATTTTTGTTACGTTTATTTCACCTAGTTACAACTGTGTTCAATACTACTTATTTTCGTCACGGTAATTCGCTTCTTCGGTTTCGCTGACGCTGGTCTGGGTCACATTGTAATATACATGCCTCCCTCTTCTTGTCTTTTTCGGGGCCGCAAGCAATGGTCCAGGAGGCATTTCTCACAACGAAAGATATTTTGATTGTCCGTCGTTTTTGCGCTCGCCAGGTCGAGATTTATAACTGGATCTGTACTCACTCGACCAATGAGTACATAGAGTACTACAGAAGTGTAGTCAACGCATTGTTCTCCAGGTTCGAAACGATTTTAATCTTGTACATCATGCGGCTACGTACATAGTAGCAATATAATCTCTCACGATGACAAATAAAAATAACAGTGAAGACATCTATCACTGTAAACCGTAAAGAAAAGTAGTGAATGTAAACATCACTTAAAATGTATACAGACTCTTCAAGTCTAGAAGATTTAACAAGAAAATTCTGACCGGAAATTTTTAATTATAATGCTAAAGCAGGTATGGCCCGCCAGGACCACCCTTACTGATAATTTGGATGACTAAAATTCAGCATGACTACACACCTCAGTGTGAATTTAAAATAGTCTTGCCGCCCCCTTGTAAACGCTCCTCCGGGGTATTTATACTGCCAGTTTTCCAAAATCAGACGCCGTCACTAGAGGCGCTGTGATTGCTTAAATAACCAATACGCTTTACTATTGGTCAACTTGTTAAATCCACCCACCCTCTCAACCACTGGACAATGACGTCTGCCAGTCTTCCTTTCCCAATTTTGCAAGTTAAACTTTTTAACTCTTGGAGCTGCGCCAAATCCAGGGTTCCCAGGGCTCCTTCTCGGTTACCCAATTACGTTGACCCTCGGGTCAGAGCAATTTAGCAAATGTCAGGATTAAAGGGAAGGCTGAAGCGTCTAAACAGTACCATCAATCTTTGACAACATATGGATTTTGTCCATATCCACTTGGGTGGTTTAAATATACACTTTTAGAAACTTGCTTTTCTGTTGCTAATCTAGGCTTAATATATCGAATAAACTTCCAAATGACTTACTAACATTACCGCATAAAAACTAATTAAATCAAACTGGCCTATACTTTACAACATGATCAAATGCGATTTCGTGTAGAATGAGGCCAGTGTGGGCCAGCAGCACAGACATAAATAAAACACCCGTTAGTAAGTTAGTTGTTTATAGGGGGGTGATTAATGATGTAACTCTATGGCCAGCAGACGGCAATTCTTAGATTGACCTTATATAGATCTACGAGAATCCTGTTTGGTAATCTCGCTCACAACAAAATCCGGTTATATACAAATGTTTACAAGCACATGCGTTCTGACAAAAAGGTAATAATTTCACACTTTTACATGGCTATTGTCAGGTAACTTTAGTGATATACATATAAGAATGCACACAGACACGAAAGACGTGTTTATTGCTCTGTTTATGGCGTTTTTGTAAGGTTTCACGTTTCATGCAAATAATTACGTTTTAGCCGAGCGAGAGCTTTGCCTTACAACAGCAACAGCCAGATAGAAAAAAATATATGGCGATTAACTTTGCCTAACTGACATGACGCTTCCCGAAAATATGGGTCACGTGACACATTGGTGCCATTTGGTTTCCAAATGCCGTAGCGTTTTTCTTGATATTGATCTTCTTGGTCTTGATAAATAATCTGCAAATTCCCAACAGCGACTACACGCCTATATAGAAGGAGCTGGCTACGCATTTAACAGGCAGCGCCTCTACTCTAGCCTACTTCGAAAAGTGTTATTGCATACTGATTTTGTAACATAAATATTAAAATAATGACAGGATGTTGTGCATTTCATTTGGATTTTTGGTGCACAAATCAATCGGAAAAGGTTTTCAAAATGGGAAACAAATATTGGAATCGATATGTCAAAAACTATTCAATTCGACCAATCCTAATTAATAGAGCAACATTAATTAATTAATAATGTTTTATTTCATTCATTAAAAATGGCAATTGTACAATATATTTAAAATACAGTTATTTAAGTAATGGCATCATTAACATCATCATGACTAAAATATAGAATAGAACATAGTGTAATATGTCAAATGAAAGCTGAGGAACTTAGCAATCAAATGTGTATACCAATAGCTATACCACAATTCCCAGCTGCCTCTGCAGTAGTTGGATCTGGTGCTAATATTACAACGTGTCACTGACACTGACGACGTATCCCTTATATAGGTAAATCCGCATAAGACAAAACAGTTATCACTGGAACAACAAGATAATATTCTTCACAATGGTATGAAAATATTTATTTATTTATAAAAAAATATGTAATTGTGTTATCACCGGAAATACAACTTTGAGGGTATATACCATTTGCCAGTTTCCCATTATTCAAATGATGTATATTTTGTGATATTTAGCCCTTTAGTGCACAAAGCACCTGATTCCACCAGTGCGCGAACCACCCACAGATGCCCACCAGGGCTCCCATGAAAGGCTGTCCTGTGGCATTTTAAATTAGCTAATCAATGCAAAAAGAGGTCATAGGTTCAACAGGATTCTGAGGAAGCACATCGAATCGCTCCTTTGGATATAATTACTTTGAACTGACGTTTACTGAGAGTTGAGTTTGTCTTCTTCTTCCAAAATTCCGCCTAGTTTCAACATGCTGCTATTTACAGGCAGATCAATAGGCGAACACAAAAATAATAACATACATACAACTACTTAACGTGACTGATCTAACCTCGGAATTGGGGCCAATGTGTAAACATTATTAATGACACCATCCTGTACATTCTAGTAGTGCTGGCGGTACTAGAATGTCACACGAAGCGTCGTGTAATTAATCTCCAAGAACGACTATCCCGGCCGAATCCGTAGTGTCATTGTGTGCATTATACGGGTCAGACTACAGTTGACTTTCCTGCTGATTGTTTCACACGAATGTTGGAATTATTAAATTGTGATATGTGAAATTAATCATATTATATGATGTGGCATACGTGCTATTGAGCAAACGTTTGTTTATATAAACTATTGGCTGTGGAATACAACATAGTTTAAAAGGCAGATGATTGATGAGATTTGTTCCGCTATGTGCCACGGGAGCATGAATACATGGCTATGTTTGTAAATATTGACGGGCATCGCACGTGGGGCGCTTAAGAAAAGCCGGACGTATGTGATTTTGACTAAACTTGAGATGATGGCAGTTGCAGTGAAAATGTTCTTATTATCAGAAAAAACGTCAACATGGCAACCAATGCAATTATGCACTGTGATCTGACCTATATAGCGACATGGATAATGTGAATGCATCACGGACACCAGTACCAGAAATCGTTGTTGTGTTGCCCTTGGTTGGTGACACATTTGTTTTTGACACGCGTGACTGGGCACCACGTGTCATGGTACTGATCAATCATGAACTCATCGCAGTGTTCTATTCACGCCAGCGCCAGTTTATCTGTACAGGCGCTGCGTAGTCCCTTTTACCAGCTAGTCGTCGACATTCACAACAGAGCAGGTCAATTGACGCAGGTGGTACCAACACTACTGAAACAGGTGAGTTTTGCATACGTTTTTACTGCATTTGCAATTTTTAATACGATTTTAAGATATTGTCAAAAATAGAATCGCATCCTTCATTGTCAGACTACTTCAATAAGTGTTTATACAGTTTCAGACGTTGTTGAGTGATATTTGTTTTACATCTTTACATTATATTGGCGTCGCCCAAAATTATATTTTCAATTAAAGATATTAAAATGGCTGAAGCTCGCGTAGAAGCCATTTTAAAGTTCGAAGCGATGTCTAGCCACCCCGACACCCCATTTGACTTACCAGATGGCTGAGTAGAAGTTTCCCCCATCTTCTCAATACGACTTCGTCAGTACCAATGACGTCCTGGTAGAATGATGTCATCGTATACGTGTGGAAGTTCGTAGTTCCAGTCGTCTCGGTTGATCGCTGCCTATGTCGTACGTGTCCATAATGATGGTTCTCTGTGGTTGTTTGATCTGTGAGGTCCGACTTGTTGGTGTTTGACAGCGGATGTTTCTTTTCGCTCCTCGTGTATTGTTGTCTTGGTGCGTTCTCCGTATCTTTCTAGTGTTCATATATTCTTGTCTTAAACAATCTCCCTGTCTCTCCAATGTATGCTGCGCCACCACTCGTACGTTTTGGTACACGAGTTCACCCTGTTCTTCCGGTTCTACATTGCCTTTGGGTGTACTGACATACGTCTGAGGGTTGTGTGGGGACGCTGTGGCCACCCCGTACTTCTTCAGTACCCGATCAAAACTCTCTGGTGCACCTTCCACATATGGGATGACGACCTGGCTTCTGTAGTTTTTGTCCTTTTTCTCTTGTCTGTTTCTGCTCTTATTTTCAAGGCCAAGGGCAGATAACCTTACTTTCTAAGAGCTCCCGTCAAGTATTTCTCCTCTTCTTTCTTGCTCCCTTAATCAGACTTTATCGCCTCACGCCTGTTCATAGATGTTCTGACTACTTCCGACTTATGATGCCTGGGGTGATGGCACCACGAAGTTACAATGAGTTTTCTCTCTGTATACTTTGGATTTAACGCTGCCTTAATCTTTCTTGTAAATGTTGTGTAAAGGAATATAATGATGTTGTTCTCTTCATCCTCTTTTGTGAATCTTATGCTACCTTTGGGATCAACCGTGTTCCTATGTTGTTGTAGTTTTGTTGCCATACATGTATCTGCGTGGTGAAAAGCATCATCCACACACCGCTTCAATTTCGTTGGTTTGCAATCATCTGGGGCCGTCGCAATAATTTGTGGCTTCCAGTCCTCCATGTACAAGTTCACAACAATGGGGAATAATGGATTGCCCATGGCTACACCGAACTTGTGGACATATAATCAATTATAAGTGTTTCATCGAACAATAGTCTGATTATATTTTGCTACAATGTTAGGAGTTAACATTTACTGTCTTAAATAATCGCGTTGGGCCGTCGAAAATAACAGTTTCAGGTGCGGGTGTAAATGTAATTTCCCTGGAAATTGCTAAGCTCAGTGTCCTATTTAGGGCCTTCGACACCCTATAAGATACAAGCCAAATCAAAGGTGACCAAATCGTTATTTCGGGAATACTATTATCATGAATACAAACATAACTTAAATAATTACGCACATTTTAGTTGGAAGACAAATTTTCAGACTTGTTGGCATGTCACAAACTGGCAATGTCACTGACCTGCAAGTCAAATTAAGTCTCAAATCAAACTCCTGGAAGTCCAAATCAAGTCTCGAATCATATGTCTGAACTCCAAGTCAAGTCCCAAGTCGCCCGGAGTTCATCAATCGCCATGAATATTATGGTTTGTCTGCAGTAATTTCGAATGGGACATTTAGGTGGATTCCACCACAACATCAGCCAATCATAATAATGTTAATAATGATTGTATTCGATGCGGCTTGTCACAACATATGTTCTCGTTCTGTGTACTGTACTGTTCGAACCACCAGACTTGTTGACAAGTAACACACTGGAAAGTCAAGTTAAGTTTGAAGTGAATAACATCCAATTCCAAGTCAAATCTCGCAAGTCATGAAATTGAGCGACCCGAAGCCGAGTCAACACAGCCCCTCTGAATCCAGTCTGCATATTTCCCGTAGTGATCAATACAGTAGTGGTAATTGTTCTATGGTAGGGTCTACGTACACCTTGACAGTTATAAGGCACATAATGACAGAGCGACTTCGGCTGGGATGGTCGTTCTTTCTGATTTATTACCGGACGATTAGTTTGACCTGACTGTTCCATCTGCAGTGCTACAGCATGTGATCATGTAAATATATGGGTTGACAAAGCTGCAAATGGTGTCCATAAAAAGCGTGAGATCCTGGACTGATCACAATACTGAAAAAAAGTTCAATTTCCGAACAGGACACCAAGTGGAAGCAGTTCAAGTCATTAACATTTCTACCGAGGATAGTGCTTTATACACGGTGCATTTAAAAACGGGGCGAAATACACGCTTATAACGAACACGGATACAGCGAACTCGGTAGCTACCCACAAAGTAGTTCGTTATAAGCGTGTTGCACAGTATGTCCAATTGTTCTGAAACATTTAAGGTAACAACTGGGGACGACTACCATGGATGGTTTTACTATTGCGATAGCATCGCGATAGCATCGCGATAGCTGTACTACTATTACACTACTATTGTGATAGTTTCATGAGTATAGCGATAGTATTGCGATATTATAACGGAATAGTGAATAGTCAGGAAAACCGTTCTAAACCATAACTGACGGGTTACGCTGCTCCAACGATTGTTGATGTTTGTGCGATGAATAAACCAATATAGTTGAAACTACAATATAGTAGTATATAATATATATATATATATATATATTTCTTGACAGTGACATAAATATTGTTGCTGAATTATTTTAAGGACTATTATTACAACCGATTGTTCACTTTCGATAGCTACAATTATTATCGATAGAATTGCATCGGCACATTGACACACCCCTAGTAACAGCATGTTGTTCTCTCGTGAAACCCTCAACCAATGTGTCATACCTGTCAACTCTCACTCATAATCTGTGAGACTCACGGTTTTGCATCAAATGTCACAGTTTCACATCTCACAAAAAAGTCTAAAATCTATTTTCACAATCTTTAGCAATACAAATTATGAAACGGAATGTCCTTTTTTGTGAAAGTAGGGCCTCAGATAGTGAAAGGCCTCAGTTACTGCTACCGGTAGGCGCCGTGTTTTACCGAATAACGTGTGTAACGCGGTCAGTGATTGGTCAACAACTGATCATCAAGCAATGAGATTTCCTGTTGGAAAGCAGTGTTAGCACCTGTTGAAGATGAGCTTTACTTTACTTTTGGGATAAAATGTGTCTCCAAATGGTCTTCCTGAGGTCCATGGGTTGGGGTACTTCGCGGCCTGCGGCCCCTGGCTGGGAAAATTTCTCACGCCTATGAACCGTTAACATATTGACAGCTATGATGTGCAATACGCGTATCAGGGTCATTCCGTAGTAACACTGGCATTTTGGCTTTTCGACTGCTTTTTTTATCGCGTTTCCTTCGTTAACTCTGTAGATTAGTATTGTTAGCATGTATCAAAAATGTCAGATAGCTGACATACACGCTATACGTTATTTAATGTGTACTCATTACTCTGAATGTATACCTTGTAAAAATAGGACCAATCAAATGGGACAACCGATTTTTATGTAAGAAAACTGGGAAGTATTAAGATAAATAGCGAGACAACTTCAAATTTTTAAATGGCGTCAGAAATGAAGAAGAGTTCCTCTATAAGACAAAACATATCAGCCGCTTTGGCAGTTTTCGTTACAGAGCAATCCCATATGAAAGTTCCTGGGCACCAATCTGTCCTGTTATTGCAGAATGACCTATCAGTCTTAAGGACCCCACAACTTAAACATGTTTGGACGATTTCAAAGGAACATAGCAATTTGTTTCTGCCCATTACAAGGAGAAACAGTCACTTAAGTCAAGTGAATCTTTCATTACTTTGAGAGACGGTTAATTTTGACATTCGAATACATGTCATGTAGCATCGGTGTAGGTAAGTATGGGACATGGTGGATCCTATTTAGGTACTGTGATGGGTTGGTTGCCACCGTAATTCAGACAACTGCGATAGATTTGCTGATTAATCTCGCAAGAGATTAGGAGAGTATGGGAGCGTAGCTCACACTACTTTGAATAGTCGACTTAAATTTACAAAGACCAACGCTACCATTTTACTTAAATTGAATTTACATGTCTGTCTCTCTGTCTTTGTTTCAACGAAACAGCACGTCTGTCTTCTAAAGCTGGCGTGACTACACTGACGATAAAACCGGTTTACACATACATACGTACGTACGTACGTACGTACGTACGTAC
>SDWI01001630.1:72169-85303 GCA_009193005.1 Lamellibrachia luymesi | reverse complement strand
CTATAGCTACAGGGACAGTACCTCCAGGAGATGGCTGTGCTATAGCTACAGGGACAGAACCTCCAGAAGATGGATGTACTATAGCTACAGGGACAGTACATCCAGGAGATGGCTGTGCTATAGCTACAGGGACAGTACCTCCAGGAGATGGCTGTGTTATAGCTACAGGGACAGTACCTCCAGGAGATGGCTATGCTATAGCTACAGGGACAGAACCTCCAGAAGATGGATGTACTATAGCTACAGGGACAGTACCTCCAGAAGATGGCTGTACTATAGCTACAGGGACAGTACCTCCAGGAGATGGCTGTGCAAATCGCAAGTGTGAAAATACAAAATATTCCTAATGTAAGTCACTTAATGTGTAGTGTAATATATAGCTATACAAGAGGGAATTGTGGCTGTAAATGATCAGAATGTATCAGAAGCTACGTAATGTAGATCTATCTAATGTATGATTTATGCAAACCAGAAGCAAAGAGGTATGGATTTTCCCGATTTATTTGAACCCTTTGTATGAACATGTCATATATATTGCCAGTTGAGATTTACATATTGTACAGAATCACAGTGTGTCAATACAGCCCGTTACACTGCATGCTAGCAACATTTGCGTGATTGCTCACGATGAATACGTTCTGCTTTTACCTTATATTTAAGAAGTCTAATCTAATCTAGGAGGAATAAATGCTACTAGTTAGTATATAACGAACTTACATTTCTCATGAACATAGTCCTCCTCACTGGCAGTGGCGCTGCTGGATTCCTTTTCTTCCGCCTCATGCTCTTCGCCAGGTACTTCTGCGAGGTTAATATGGAGTAGTCATAACACGTATAAAAGATATGAGCATGATGAATAATTTTGGATAAGATTCTTTCATTTCACCAAATAAAAATAGGTCATATCTAAGAAAATATTTGAATGAAATGTCTTGTTTTAATGCAGAACAATAAGTGACAACTGAAGTCTATTTTGGCGCACTGTGTGATGCTATTAAAATGAAGATGATATGGCATTATTTTGCACGATTATGTTAACTGGACATGTACGCGCCTAAACAGTGCGGTATTTTGGTGGACTTCATTGACCTTATTAATTCAGCTTACCACACTGTTGTTGTCATTGTTTTCGCCGTGGACATTCTTGTCACATATACATAAGGGGGCAATATAAGAAATAAATATAAGAAGTAAAATGATGGTTTTAAACAATTGTTTGCAAAATAAATGACACCGTGAAATTAACAGATGGTGGAATCCTACCTAACGACCGCTAAGAACATTTCATAACTGCAACCAATTTTCTCACATGTGGACATTCAGTTCAAAATTAAAACCCCTGCGGAAATAAAGCCACGTTAGACAAGTTTATTTCCATTGTTTCAATCCACGTTTTCATTTCTGCTGTGAACAAGACTGGGACTGTTTGCCCACGTTTTTCAACCAATTCTAACCTGGTTACCACTCTGCATAGTTCTTGTTCGACATTTGACAGCGACTTTACAACAACATCCTGGCGTCGAACACCGTCATTGTCGAGGCTTCTCCCTGACGCCGTCGATTGAAGAACAAAACTGACGTCAGGGTAGTGCTGTTCAACGTGTCATAGGCCTGCATCTTGCTGTTGGTATCAATGCTGTCTTCTTACATTAGTCCCACATGCTTCCTTCCAGTTTCTTTCAAGTAGCTTGTAAGCTTAATCACATCCTCTGTAAGTGGCAATACCTTCGTTTTGCTTTGTTTATTCTCGTACAATGTCACCAGTGCATGTGATGAGATCTCCTCTGTCCATTTCATTTCGCAGAGCTGGTGAAATGCCTCTGCCCTCTTCTCAAGGTCTTCATCGCATGTTTCCAGAGCTTGACCTTTGAGGATCAATGCACAGTTTTTGGCCAATTTTCAGTGCACGTGATTGCGTACGGTATGTGTGTGCGGTCTCGCTGAAACCAGAAATGCTCTTCGCAGCACTGACAACCTTTCTAAACTAGGTTGGGTCGATTAATGACCCAAGATCGGCACCCTAACGGTTTCTGGCGTAGCTCTAAAAGTAGACACCCCATTTCACGGATTTTTGCCCGAATATAATCGTGCTGCTCAATGTCAAGGCTCACCTTAAGGTACTCTTTCCTTGGCAGCTGCATTCAAGAGCATCGTTCTTTGTCGCACGTGATACGGCGTCTTGCTTCAGAGAACTCAACACGCTGTTCAAGGCCTCACTGGCTCCCTTTGGGGTGGCAAGAGTAATGTGCATGACTGCGCATACCGTTTCCGCTTCCTGTTTCTGCCATCAGCATCCACTGCTGGGTGCAACTGACACGTGTGCTTCCACAGATGCTTCCGCACCAGATACGTGTAGCAATACTGGCACGGCCCATACTCTTCTGGCGAACAGGAAGCCTTTGTTCTGTACGAAACTATTATGGCTCCAACCCCACTCTTCAGCACTTCACAGTTACGTTTGTGATTACCAGATTACCAAGATTGCGAATCTTCGTCAGCTTTCCTCGCCTGCTCTTCCTGTCTTTGTCAGACAGTGCTTGTGCAACTTCTGCCTGGTCATGGTGCATAGTTTCCAAATGCCGGGGCAGTTTCAACTCTGGTTTTTCACAATAGACACAGTAATATTTCTTGTCCCATGAACGATAATTATCCGAATTGCTAGTGATCATGACAGTTATGCCAGCCACTGAGCCATCAGTACTAATTGCACATTGTATTGTTTCATCGTGGTCGTTACCTGTCAGGTAACCGTTGCATTGTACCATCTAAGGCAGGATACATCGATGATATTTCTTCAGAGTTGTCTGAGTCACAAAAGAACAAAAGCGTCCTCTGCTTCCTCTGAATCTGATGAACCAATTTCATTGTTTGGATCATACTGATTTCCGCTGTCAGTATGATCCAAATTAGATCATTAGATTCTGTATCTGAATCTACAGTTGTGGGAAGGCAATGAAAGACGGCGACCATATCATAAGAAGGGTATAATATATACGCTAGAACGAATACAGAGGAGAGCAACTAAAATGATTCCAGAACTGAGATACCTTAGCTATGAATAACGCCTAAAAGAATGTGGTTTAACAACCCTAGAGACAAGGAGGTTAATAGGCGATCAGAAGTCTTAAAGATATTGAATGGGTATGAAAATATTGATAGAAATATGTCGTTCTCAAATAAGAAAGGTAACAAAACTAGAAGACACGAAATAACGTTACTGAAGGAACAGAATAGATTAGATATTGGAAAGTCCTCATTCTCACATAGGACAATACATTAATGGAGCAGATTATCTATTGATTGTGTAAATGCTAGCAGCGTGAATGTCTAAAAACAAAACGTTCCATCTGGGCCTTTTGTTTGGATAGCAAACTTGCTAAATGTTGTTGTTAAATATAATTAGATCATTAATGATTAATTAGCTAGACTGAAAAACGTTTCAGATTCATTAGTCATAGAAGGAACCTACCGCCACTGTTTCACTTTAAATGGGAAAAGTGTCGGAAGACACTGTTGTCCTTCTCTTCCCTACACTCTCCATCCTCTGCTGTGATGAGTTCCCCACTGTATTCTAGTAGAAATGCCCCTTTGGGAAAATACCTTTTCACCCTAATGCCTCGTCCTTAAATAAAACAAAATGAAATATGAGGGTGTACACTTGAAAAGTAAATGTTTTGTACAGCTATCGTATCACAACTTCGTCTGCATGCAGGACATTTTTTATATTGGCAGAATTTAAATCATATATGACATCTCTCAGAAGCTTCACTCATTGTTATGCTTTTATAAGATGATATGAATTTTTTAATCTATCACCATGACCTTTCAGATAAATGTAGATTATGTGGTTAAAAACAATATAATAATTGGGAAATATTCGTTCTTTAGAGGCTGTTTGGCTTTGATTCGGGTAATCGTTTCCTTCTCTGCAAATTATGCAGATGAACTGAAAAGAACAGTTGGCAGCATGCATTATTTAAACTAGATATGCAGATGGGATACCTAGAGATGGACAAAAGCCAGCAGTATAAATTAACCAGAAAAGATGAGTCCACAATGGAGTCCTGAAGCTGGGTTTAAATGCATGTGCTTAAATGAAGGAACGTAGTAAAATAAGACTAAAATAAAATAAGTTAATTAAACATTATGATAGATGATATTGTCCCTCACATAAAAATTATGACTGGACCATGGGCCAATAAAGACATCAGATAATACCTAATGGTGGCATTCAAAATTATTTAGTGTCTACGTGCATGGCAAGGAGATGTGTGTACCTAACTATTTTGTGAATATCATGTCATGTGAGAATAAAATAGACACGCCTTTTGGAGGTATTATTTCATCCACAAATCCTTCAAGATCATCATCAGTATGTGAAATACACCATTCTTTAGCAATTTTGTCTGGGGGCGTACGTACGTACATACATATGTGGGGCTGGGGAGCATGTATCACACGGTTCAAGCAGCATAATGCTAATTATCCCAGTAAGCGATAGGGATCTGGTAGTGTACAATTTATAAAAAACATTAATCGTGACGTCACGTGTAACACATGTTCCCAAGATCGCGATCGAGCCCTGGATTTCTTTGGTGAATTTTATTAATTGGATTTCAACCGTTTATTTGGCTTTAAGTAGCATTTGACACGTAGCAATATTCAAAAGATTTGTTGCGGAAAATTGTGGCAATTCCAGTTATACTGGCCATTCGATGTTCATCTTTCCATTAGCCCCGATTTGTACGACAACTACCGTCGATTCTGATGCGCATTTTGTGACACCTAGCGACTTCGAGGGCTGTGTGCAATGGAAGATGGGTTTCAAAAGACAGAATGTCAAGAAATCTGCAATTCCTTCGATCTCATTCAGGCCGCGTGCGTGACCGGGCTGTCAACTCGAGGCGGCCGCCGAGTAACTGTGGCAAGCGGTTTCTATAAGTGACGTCACACGGCAGGTAAAATGCAATGCTCTTTCTATGCTGTGTGTTCTTATACGGCATATTTCATTATATCATCATTTGTAAGTGCACCAATCGTTTGTTTTTAATTAACACTGCACATGTAATACCAGGATATGGACACTAACAGATCTGCCACATCATACGTATTTCCCGTATAGAATACGGATATATTTATATGTATATTAAAATATATATGAAAGATTAACAGAAGCAGAGTAGACAATAAAATAATATAAAGTAGTCACTACTTTGTAAATACTAATGATTGGGATCCATGCAAAAAATTGTAGAAACCGTGAAAATAAAAAACAAATTTAATATATACACCACGTCGTATATGGGGGATGCTGTACTAGGTAGAACCATACAAGAAAATTATTTAGTAGTAACATTTATTGCTGACATGAAAGTTTCAGAGCAATGTGGGATTGCTGCTTCAAAAGGAAATCAAAGTATATGGCTAATAATGAGAAAGAGCTAATTGTACCCCTGTACAAAGCAATAGTTAGACCGCATTTGATGTATTGCATATAAGCATGGAGGCCATATCGTAAGAAGAACATAGACAAGCTAGAAAGAATACACCGAAGAGCAACTAAAATGATTCCAGAATTGAGAGACCTTAGTTATGAAAGCCGCTTATTAGAATGTGGCTTGACAACATTAGAGACAATGAGACAAAATAGAAGTGTTTAAAATAGTGAACGATTATGAGGATGTTGATAGGAATACGTTTTTTTCAAACTTAAAGAAGGCAGTAGAACCAGATGACACAAAGCAGCATTAGTTAAGGGGCAGTGTAGGTTGGACATGAGAAAGTACTCTTTCTCACAGAGGGTGATAAATGAATTAAACAAACTGTCAAGTGATTGTGTTAATGCTATTAGTGTGAATATGTTTTAAAAAAGAATTGACAGATATCTGATAAGAGCGGGCTATGCATAAATGATAAAATTGTTGGACTCTCGATAAGCCAAGGGCTTCCTCCTTGTTAAATCTTGTTTAAAACATAGAAGTCAGTTTAAAAATAAAACTGTATTTAATGTATTTTTTAACTGTACGCGATTCCCGGTGTTCCGTAGTGTGGCTGGTAAAGCGTTCGACAGCATCGGGCCAGAGCACGCAAATGCTCGGCGACTGTACCGTTCGAGGTTAACACGTGGAACGTGCAGAAGTAGATCGCCGGCAGAGCGTAGGATGCGGCGTGGTGTATGACGATGCAGCATCAAGGCGAGATACACGGATTTGCTTAAAATGGAGAAATCGTCAAAAAGTGCATATTTTCTTTTGTGATCATCACACAAGTATAACATCTAATGACAAACTCACAGCGACCAAAGATTCTTTGGATTCTAGGCCGATGGCCGACAAAACATAGTGGATTTTGTTTGATGCAAGTATATTTTGTAGCCTGTTAATGTCGACATTCGGTCAAATGCTACACTACAAGATTTGAAGACAAAATACGGACTTGAACCAAACAAATGTGGCAGGTCTGTTTTAAACGCCGAACGAGAGCGTCGAATGTGATCACAAACTGTCATCTGGTCAGGCACGTGCGTAGTAAGCCAGAACGAGCTCGCATATCAGATTACAAAGGGTTCGGTCAGATGCTACTCCATGGGTTGATGCCGCACTAAGGAGGGCGTTGCGCACTCTGTGTATCCTAAGTTGGTGACATTAACCGGATGATTTGCTAAGACAATCTTCTTATCGTTAATGAAACATTCTTAGACGCTATTTTAAACAACATTGTCAGATGTATGTTAAAATTGTTAATTGAATATGACACAGTTGAGTGATATGCTTGCCCTTGTTAACCAGATTAATGCACACGTTCAGTGTCAATGTCACTGGCAGCATTGTAACATACGTTGACACTGTAGGAGAATATGTTGACAGCAAAATATGTAATTGAACTTGGGGAGGACTTCAAGACTTTCGAAATGAAATTAATCGATTATCACATAGGTAATCATATATCATATAACCTAAATCGCAAAACTTCGAGATAAACACCGCCCAAATCCAAACAAGACATCCCTATCCACCTGTTGTTCAACTGTCTGGTTGCATAATGAAGCGCCAGCCACTAAAACCCTAACCCTTACGGTCTTCCCAAATTGCTAAACAAGCAAAATAACGAATAAGCAAGAATTCGAAAGCATTAAGCAATTTGCATCCAGCTGGAGAAGAGGAAGTTGGTATTTCACTCGCATGGAGAAAGAAGCTATTTCCGAATTTAGTGTTGGTGTCTAATTTTGAGAAGTTGATTGTTATGCTTTCGCGAGCATCTAGTAGTGTGCTTGTATATTAATCTAGCTATATAATTATCAAGGTGTGTCCCATCTTATATAATACCTTATATACTGTTTGTAATAATTTCTTGTCTGGGTGGTTTCCCATCCATTGTCTATAATGAGTTTAGTAACAATTCCTGATTCTCTGGTGTAATTGCATGCATACAACAATTTGGAAAAGCAAAGGTAGCTGGTAATATGTGGCAACGCCGCGCGAGGGAGGGTTCGGGATGTGGGTTTCCCCTCGAGCTTGTGGAATTTGCAATTGTTCTGTGTGTTCTGTAGCCATAGGACTCTAGACGTCTTTCAAAGCAACCAACCCGCAGCTCCCATCTTTCTGTGCGTGTCTGTGGAGTAGCCATTGCTTGTAAACAATCATAACATTCGGTCTCTACTTAGTTTTCACGTCACTGCAGCCTAGTGTATGAATAGGTGGGGGGGGGCGATATTCAGTTGAATCCGTCATGTATCCTTTAGCATTCAACAGCAATGATGAAAATACAAAAAAATAACGTTTGTGTTTGTTTGAAAACATGTATTTTAGCATTAACCTACCAAGGAGCCAAATCCGATGTGGATGCTACTACAGTTGAGCAATGATTGACTTCAGGTCATCAAGTTGCTCTCAACCATTGGGAATGTTGAATCGGTTATGGTGGTTTAACAGCTCGTGTACACACAATATGGACATTATGTATTCGACATATTTGCGACTAATACTTGCTGCATACCATGCCAGACATGACATGAAAATATAATTAATGTCGTCATGGTAAGACACTTGTATGGTAAACCTTTTGAATGTATTATGTTAAATCCGTTATGCTAGTATTTAGCTTAAGCATTGCAATCCATGGATATATATCTACTGGGTTATAGTAATGGCATATTTTATGTCAACAGAACAGGACTCATGTGAACACAAGTCGTATGCCATAATTCCTTTTAATTGCACTGTTTGCAAGCCAATAGTTACTATGTTATAGCCATTCGTAATTGTTATGTTATAAAGCAGCATAATTGCGAAACTGTTTTACATTTTAACAGAAGGGTGCTTAAATCTTATATTTTAACATGTCCTACCGTTCAACTTGTTTCCTTGATACAGTTAGATTTTGAGCATGCATTTTTACTCTGTTCGTGAACGTAGCCATTTTGCTAATACCTGTTTTGAATCCGTTATTAAAAATTGTATAACAAAACACAAGCATTACTCATTAGGCGGATTACAGACTCAGCCACCAAGCATTTCATTATCACCAGCCAGAAAACATTGTCCTACAGCAGACTTACATTGGTTGTGTTTTATTATTGAAGGTGCAGATAAACGAAGATATTGACAAGAAGATAGAGTGGATAAAGAGCCTTCTCGGAAAGGTTCTTTAGCCTGCGGATTCGTAAAAAGGGGGGGTATGTGTGAGAAATGCTGAGAAATGTTTATCCTCTTTTCATAAAGTTTAAAATTAAAAAGAAATGTTAGAGAATAATTTATATGATAAAATAATACAACACTAAACGCATTTGAAGATACACGTAAGTCATTAATTATATGTCGTCTCATCTATCATATAAGACATATATCAAACCAAATATAAATGGTTATTGTACTTACTGTTCATTGAGTACAATAGCTACTTTTATGGACATAGGGTCAATTGTTATTTTAAAGGGCTATAATTAGTAAAAATGTGGCAATGAATTGTATACCTGGGATTTGAAGACAAAACAAAATTGACAAAGAGAGAATAGAAGTATGCCCTTATGAAAAACGTATTGTATTTTGGGTTCTTTACAGTGACATATCTGGCCACGGGAGCACCTACATATCTTGCCACGGGAACACCTACATATCTGGCCACGGGAACACCTACATATCTGGCCACGGGAGCACTTACATATCTGGCCACGGGAGCACTTACATATCTAGCCACGGGAGTACTTACAAATCTGGCCACGGGAGCACTTACATATCTGGCCACGGGAGCACTTACATATCTGGCCACGGGAGCACATACATATCTGGCCACGGGAGCACATACATATCTGGCCACGGGATCACTTACATATTGACGGTTTCTGTGCATGATATTCATATATTCTTATGGTCAAAGTACATTTCAGCAAATACAAATCTTTCCATTTTGACATGCATTTTTGCTACTTACATATCTGGCCACGGGAGCACCTACATATCTGGCCACGGGAGCACCTACATATCTGGCCACGGGAGCACTTACATATCTGGCCACGGGAGCACTTACATATCTGGCCACGGGAGCATTTACATATCTGGTCACGGGAGCACTTACATATCTAGCCACGGGAGTACTTACAAATCTGGCCACGGGAGCACCTACATATCTGGCTACGGGAGCACTTACATATCTGGCCACGGGAGCACATACATATCTGGCAACGGGAGCACTTACATGTCTGGCCACGGGAGCACATACATATCTGGCCACGGGATCACTTACATATTGACGGTTTCTGTGAATGATATTCATATATTCTTATGGCCAAAGTACATTTCAGCAAATACAAATCTTTCCATTTTGACATGCATTTTTGCTACTTACATATCTGGCCACGGGAGCACCTACATATCTGGCCACGGGAACACCTACATTTCTGGCCACGGGAGCACCTACATATCTGGCCACGGGAACACCTACATATCTGGCCACGGGAGCACTTACATATCTGGCCACGGGAGCACTTACATATCTGGCCACGGGAGCACTTACATATCTAGCCACGGGAGTACTTACAAATCTGGCCACGGGAGCACCTACATATCTGACCACGGGAGCACTTACATATTTGGCCACGGGAGCACATACATATCTGGCCACGGGAGCACTTACATATCTGGCCACGGGAGCACATACGTATCTGGCCACGGGATCACTTACATATTGACGGTTTATGTGAATGATATTCATATATTCTTATGTGCAAAGTACATTTCAGCAAATACAAATCTTTCCATTTTGACATGCATTTTTGCTACTTACATATCTGGCCACGAGAGCAAATACATATCTGGCCACGGGATCACTTACATATTGACGGTTTCTGTGAATGATAGATTGGACATCAGGAAGCACTCGTTCTCACACAGAACAATAAATGAATGGAACAAATTGCCTACAGATTGTGTAACTGCTAGCAGCGTGAATATGTTTAAAAACAAGGTTGATACATATCTAAGGAGGGCGGGTTATAAGTAGATGAACATTGTTGGACTCTCGATAAGCCAATGGCTTCCTTGTCCACTTGCCATCTGGGCCTTTGGCTTGGATGGCAAATCTTGTTAAATCTTGTTAAATCTACTGGGATACAAAATAATGTTAAGCCAAATATGGCCTGAATGGTTATAAATTGGGATCAGTAAAACGGTTATTATTAAAAAGTGAGACGTGGTTCATAATATAGCATAAGATATTGAATAATAGCTTAATAGCTTATATGTTGTGATACCATTCACATCAGTGAATGCCCATCAGCACAAAGATATTCGTTAATAAGATGCTCACTAATATGTTGTCTATTGTTCTGCCAGTACACGCATTGTCCGGACGTTTTAAATACTAAATCGGCACTTCGCGAATCGACTAGGCAGTTCGTGAGCACATGGTATAGGGATTGTGTTGTAGTCCACTGGATAGAACAAAGGCTGGAAGACAGGTGCCAAAAGTAACAGAACATGGGGATATTTTTAACTGGAGATCTGCTTTGAGTTGGGTACAACATTCAGGGATCAGTTGTAGGACTTATATTGTTCTTAATGTATAACTCATTTGGAAGATGATATCAAAGATAATGAGGTAAACACACCTTTCAAGATTATATAGACAAATTAATCAAATGGTCTGCAAAATTTCCATTTCTCAACGTCCACGTCTTCGTAAATTCGCGTTTGCACACTTCACAGTTCGTCAATTACACGGAAAATTTTAAGAACGCTTAACACCTGTTGATCCTCTGATACTTCATCTTCTGCTGTGAGACACTTGAGTAGTGGAACTGATGTTAATGGCATATTTATATATTCGCAGAAATCTACTATCGCTGTTTTAATTGGCTCACACTTTTATCCAGTAAGTAAAATGTGTGACATGGGCCATTTACATGTGCGTGACACGCACACTAGATGCCTTAATAATGATATTGCAGCGGAGTTAGATATACGAGTGACAGATTTCCACAATCAGCTGGGTCGCCGAAACTGGCAGAAAGAGAGAGGTGAGGCTGTGAGCGGGAGATGGGAGCTTAGCCATAAAAAAGGTGGGAGGTAGGATTTTGAGGTGGCAGGTAGGGACCTCAAAAGAAATTGTACATAACCTCGATACTTACGGTTTGTGAAAGTAGCGATAATTTATATTTACTATTACATTTTATTATATTTGAAAATTACGTTTGGTCAGTGTTGACTTCATAAACCATATTTTCAATGTCACCTACTTCAAAAAATGCTACTTATTGTGCAATTCAATCTGGCTGGTCCTCTGTATACTGCTGGAAATGGTCGATTTGCTAGAGAATGTGGATCTGCAGACAGAGCCATATATATTCCTGAATTATTACAATTCTTCCCCGTGTGGTTGACGATCTGCTTATGCGGATTACGTGCATGCCATTCCATTACGTGTCCACAAATACACCATTCTATGGTCAGACCAGCAGCAAGTATTTGCCATATGAATGCTTGCCAATAAACCCAAAATAGTCCTTCACACAAATCACAAAAGATGACCTGCAGTTGGATATGAGATCTGACAATCACATTGTCAAGTCGTGAGGCAGCTAAGAATACGGAATCAAAATGTAACCAAAACTCGTGCTGAAACTCTCCCATTGATTGCCTGTCAACAGCCACCACCCACACCAGTACTATTCGATTGTTACGCATATGTCATATATCATCCACGAATTGATTGCTGCGAAGATGATGATATCAACGTCATGATATTGGTGTAAGACACTGTGCTACAATTATTTCATTTGCACATACAATCAATGCGAGGGATGTCATCAAACAGCTTGATGATAACATTAATGCATCGCATGAAAGAGAGATGATACATTATGCTAAATATAGTATGAGTGATGTGACTGAATACCAATCCAGTGATGTGAAACAGAAGATGATAATGTAACACACGACGTAGTTAGAGTGTTTGGTGACTCTGCTGTGTCACGTGGCCAATGGAGAACTATCGGACACTACGGCATCTGATGGACTACAAACCGTAAGTGATTTACTGAAGTTAAACCTTAGATGGAATAATTATATTGTATTGCACTGTGTGGCTTTGGATTAGTAGCATAGTTCACAGTTCTTGCTCCGCGGGTGCAGATGGTCAAGGTGTTCAACAATTTTCTCAATGTTCTTGGGTGTTTTGTTTTGTGACTTCTTCTCTGTATTCCTCGTAGTTGGCATGTCTTTCTTGGTGGTTTGTTATTCGATGTATTGATTCACATATTACAACGAGCTTCCTTAGCAAGTTACGAACACAGAAAAAAACACTGCTATATCTTAGTCAATCAATCAAAATATTTATTTCCGACAACACACGCAGTCAGTATATTATAGAATTATGAAATTAAATAGAAGGATAAAAAATGTGGAAAAGATTAATACACAATTCCAATATGTAAATCGCTCAACTAATTAGCTAAAGCCAATAGATGCCACAGCAATAATAGGGCATACAAACACATCACATATCAGAAGGCCTCGTAATAAATGGTTGTAAGTGTCTGTGAGGCAGGCTGTTAGCGAAACATGGTTTGTGTATATATATATATATATATATATATATATATATATATATATATATATATATATATATATATATACAGAG
>SDWI01001630.1:54560-69105 GCA_009193005.1 Lamellibrachia luymesi | reverse complement strand
TATATATATATATATATATATATGTGTGTGTGATATATCATGGTAAATACAGTTTCGAACAGTGTATTTACCATGATATCTCAGTGGATAGATCAGAAAACAGCCACAACCGATGTATCTTCACAGCGCGTCTTGTGACCTTTACCTACTGACGTATTTGGTCGAAATATATACACCTAAATTCATTGACAACGACAACGCTGACCTTTCCCTGATTACATGTTGCATATAACTTGTGAATGATCTGAAAGCATCAAGTATCCATCGTGTCTGTCTTCCGAGCAAATCTCAAGGGAGTTTCCTTACATTGGCATTCGCCAAATCCCGCGGCCACATCAGCAAATGTCGCAGTCATTTCCTCGTGCTCGAAGCTTATCGGTCACTACGACAATTGAACGCGCCGTCTCCTTACCGCAAAATTTCAGCGACCGCATGCGATTATTTTCTGATTGCTACTCCCTCGCACACTCGAGCGAGCGCGCGCCTTAGGCCCGAGTACCCGCATAAGCTCTTTGAGCATGGTACCCGAAGCAGTGTGCGACAAAAAGGTCGTATCATTGCGGTTAGACCGCCGTACTGTCAGACGAGGGGACGCGTGATGCTGCCGCTTCGAATATTGGGACATTTCGTTCACTCCACTCTGCTTGTCTTTCGGATGAGACACTATAAGGTTCCTACTGTCTGGTGTCTATGCATCGGGAAGTAAAGTGTCCCATGCAGGGAGTACAATATATTATGTGTAGCCGATCGTAGACTCACAGATTCTAACACGTACTTCACCAATTGTGCACAAGGTGGCGCTACAACAGCTGCTACAAACACTTGTTCTGGCAGATATCGGCGCCATTTAAGAAGTCATCATTATTGTTGTGTAGATTTGAAAGTACCATATTATGAGCACATAGTTTCATTATCAAACAACAACAAAACTTGAAAAACAATGTACACATCGTGTTAAAATCGATATTCATCAAACTGTAACACTAAACGTAACACAAATTATATACGTAACAATAATAAATAATACTTCTTTGCCTTATTTACTGCATCTAGACATAACTATATTTCTCGTGGTGGACAATAATGTCTCATCTTCATTCTTCTGTCGGAATAGTATACCACCGCCAGGTGTCGTGCCAGATGTCAATAATAATAGTGCAACATAGAGAATAGAGAGAGAGAAAATTAGGACGGCGACGACGATGGTGATAGCAATAAAAATAACACAAATATAATAATAATAATAATAACATTAATCAGGTGTGCCAGTCATTTGTGAAGAAATTAGCCCGCTACGTAGCCAGATTGGGAGGAAACGGGCTGCAGTACGGGCTGCAGTACGGGCTGCAGTACGGGCTGCAGTACGGGCTGCAGTACGGGCTGCAGTACGGGCTGCAGTACGGGCTGCAGTACGGCTACATTTCAAGCACCCCGCGAACACTTCTAATCGGCATTCCTCTGTTCAATCTGCTTCTCACATTGACAGCATATCAGCGGTGTCCCAAAACATAATCTTCGTAACTATGCAGAGGTCGGTGTGTCAAATTAACTACTCCCGGAAACGGTTTTCGCAACTGGGATGTTCTTAATCTTCTTCCAAGTTCGTGTCGTACAAATAGTTGCTCCTACCCAAAATTTTGTGTTAATGAACCCACTTTTATTGCTACGCCAGATACCAAGTTCCTGTACATATATTTCTAAAATTAACTTTGTTTAGAAAAGCAGGATATAATAAAAGTTATGATGAATGTATAATTTCACAGTAGTTTGAATAAGTTCCTTTATTTTTTATCTTTGACCTATCCAAAAACATATTAAACTTTAACTGGTTACACCCGGTACCAAAGTTTGTTATGGATTGATACATAATGAAAATAATTACTTAAAAATTTACAAATACGTAGATAACAACAATTATCATATATATCAATGCTTTCTCATGGGATGCTATCAATAAAACATCAAGGGAAACCCATTTAGACGATTGTTCAGCAATTCCCAGACCGCTCCTTCCGCTGAGGAATTAAAGATATATTCCTGGGGAAAATATTTGTCAGACACAAATAACTCATGAAGAACCAGTGCACTGTGATACAAGAGGACAATGACAACCTTAATGAGGACATTATGTAATGTGCAAATGAACATTCATAAAACATCACTCAGAAATGCTATTGGAAAGGGTTATTTTTATTTTGTTCAAATTCAAATTCTAGTTTGTATGTCCTACAATAATGTGCAGCACGAGCAATTTCAAATCACATTCCCGGAACTGGGTCTCATTCTATGAATTTATAGATGTTCCCCCACATTGTTTTTATCATAACATGAATACTAACGTAATAACTGTCGAATAACACTATTATAATTCAATTCCAGCAGTTATTTATATTTCTTTAGGGTCTTAAAACGAACTCGGTGCCTTGGTACCAGGCATTACAGTAGAGGGTAGCATTCCTTTCATGCGTTGCCTGCCACTTAGTGAGGTTTCTGATTTAAACAAAGAAATTTCAGAATTTTAATGTGTAGACTGTGCATTTTATCGGAGTAAAGGTTAACAGCGATTTTAGAACAGAAAAATGGCCTTTCCCAAGCCAAATGTCAGACATGTTTTGAGAATGGCTCTTCAATGGGGAAAACAACGATTTGTAGCCGATTATACGTTCACTGTAGTGCACTTCGCAATTAGGATTTCATCAGAGCGAGCAATCGATAACGTCCCGTTGATATCTGCTCTGTTTCCTAAATGTTTCGCTGCGGGCTAGTCTATGCTGTTGTTGTGACATTAAATGCGACAGCCTCGTCGTCTGCGGCGATTATTAAATACCGATGCAGTATCGAGTGATCTTTCGTGTAACGTTGCGGAATCGACCGCTCATCGAGTCAACCTCCCTGCACTTGTCTAACACGCTGTGCTGGACAGACTGATACCGTTGTATTTTGTGATAAAAGCTAGTGATGACATTCAGTTTGCTTAATTAGTGAGGTTTCTGATTTAATGGCGGAAGACCTAAATGGTTACTTCAGTTCAGTGTTTACCAAAGAAGATATTAGTTCATTACCAGTTGCTGATGCTAAATTTCAGGGGGCTAAATCTGACTATTTAGGTCCGTTAGTTGTAACTCCAGAATTGGTAGCTAAGAAAATAAAGGCAATGAAGGATAACAAATCACCGGGAGTGGATGGGATTCCTCCAAAATTACTAATGGAAACAGTAGAACAAATCAGTATACCACTTGCAAGAGTATTCAACTTGTCATTAAAAGAGGGAGTTGTTCCGTTTGAATGGAAAGAAGCAAACATCATACCATTATTTAAAAAGGGTTCGAGAAATAAGTCAGAGAATTACAGACCAGTGAGTTTAACGTCAGTGATTTGTAAATTATTAGAAAGGTTAATTAAAGACCATATGGTGGACTTCCTCGTTAAGCATAAATTATTAAATTCATCTCAACATGGATTCCTTAAAGCGAGGTCATGCTTAACAAATATGTTATGTTTTTTGGAAGAAATCACTAAGTGGATAGACGTGGGATCGCCAGTAGATATTATCTACTTAGATTTTCAGAAAGCTTTTGACAAAGTGCCACATCAAAGATTACTACTTAAATTAAAAGCCCATGGTATCGGGGATAGCATAACTGACTGGATAGAACAATGGCTGACTGACAGAAGACAACGAGTTGTAGTAGATGGAGAAGTTTCAAATTGGAAATCGGTTTTGAGTGGGGTACCTCAAGGATCAGTATTAGGACCTATATTATTCTTAATTTATATCAATGACTTGGACGACAGTATAACAAGTAACGTACTGAAATTTGCGGATGACACAAAACTGTTTAGAAAGGTTAATACTGATGGTGATAAACAACATTTACAAAACGATCTAGACAGATTAGTGAAATGGTCTGAGAAATGGCAGATGTTGTTCAATTTTGGGAAATGTAAATGCCTACATACAGGACATGGGAACTTGAATGTAAACTATAAAATGGGAGATACTGTTCTGGGTACTACTGTAAAAGAAAAGGACTTAGGAGTTACAATAAGCGCTGATATGAAAGTTTCAGAGCAGTGTGGTATTGCAGCTTCAAAGGGTAATCAAATTCTTGGATTGATTAGAAGAAACATAACATACAAGGGAAAAAAGTTAATTATACCTCTTTATAAAGCAATAGTTAGACCTCATTTAGAATACTGTATACAAGCATGGAGACCATATCGTAAGAAGGATATAGATACGCTTGAACGCATACAAAGGAGAGCAACTAAAATGATTCCAGAACTGAGAGACCTTAGTTATGAAGAACGCCTGAAAGAATGTGGTTTAACAACTCTAGAGACAAGGAGGTTAAGAGGAGATCAGATTGAAGTTTTTAAGATATTGAATGGGTATGAAAATATTGATAGAAATATGTTTTTCTCACTCAAGAAGGATAGCAGAACTAGAGGACATGAGGTAAAATTAGTAAAGGATCAATGTAGATTGGACATCAGGAAGCACTCGTTCTCACAGAGGACAATAAATGAATGGAACAAATTGTCTACAGATTGTGTAACTGCTAGCAGCGTGAATATGTTTAAAAACAAGGTTGACACATATCTCAGGAGGGCGGGCTATAAGTAGATGAACATTGTTGGACTCTCGATAAGCCAATGGCTTCCTTGTCCACTTGCCATCTGGGCCTTTGGCTTGGATGGCAAATCTTGTTAAATCTTGTTAAATCTTGTTAATTAGCTTTTGATTGATAGCCCGGCTCTCTAACCGCCAATCTACCACGCCGCGCTGTAACATGACTTAAACACGATTGTCAAAGAGCAAATTCCAAAGTTAGCAAGGAAGTCATTATCGAGAGTCCCATAATGCGTTTTCTAGGTGAATTAGTGCAGCATTTTCTGTCGTTTGCCGTAATGTTCCCTCTTGTAGCACGTATAGAATCATCGCTAATTAGTTCCAAGCATATATCGCCTTCTTGGAGAATACAGTCGAACCTCGCTTTACTGCCACCCATGTGATGCAATCACCTCTTCATTATGGCCAACCTGGAACAGTCCCAAATGATTTCCATAGCAGTAGAGTATAGGCCATTAAGTCCCGTTAATACGGTCACCTCGTTATTCATGTCACTTTGGCCCAGTGCTGAGAGTGACCTTAATAAAGAGGTTCCACTCTAATTAATTTGCTATAAGTCCTTTGTATTATTACTTTTATCTCCTTTCTTCTCATATTTCTTCCAACTAACCTAACACAATTTATTCCATTCGAAGCAGAAATCGGGCATTTGTCAGAAACTTTCATTAGCTGCTTTAATGCAACTCCTAATCCCATTCTCTGATGGTAGCACCGCCTGCTGTACCCGCCTTTTACATATCCATAAATTAAATAACCTTTGCCATTTGTCAGACAACTTGACCAATTTCAACAAGATTTCTCCACAAAGGACGATGTTCCAGATTGCAGGTGTACCGTGAATCTGTTGGCTTATAGGGAGAATTCTTCTACACCCACTTGTAACTTGTATAAATGTCTACCTTCGGTGACCTTTCTAATTATCTTTCTGATTATTGTAACTATGTCCGGCCCTTAATGGTCTGCACCGTACCAAACGGTTTGGTGGACAATTTACCTAAACATTAGCTTAAACATAATTTAACCGCACCCATGTGAGAATACACATCACAATGACTTGGCTTAACGTCAAGACTGGCCTTTTGGCTTTTTATTAGCCCATAATAAGAGTGTCCATCCTAACATTTTCGCCTAAACTAGCATGTTAAAACGGCGATCCGTACTCTCGTCTGCCAATGGAAACGCTTGAAGTATGAAAAGCCTTACGCAGTTGTCCCTATTATGGTTTGTCACGGCTACCCTCCTGGCACTTTGGAGAGTATATAGAAAACACCGTGTCCTTGCTCGCAATAATGCAGTATTCGGCATATATTTCAAGAAATTGTGGTTCCATCTTTGGAAAAGAAAAGAAACGATTGATCACACCATCAGTTCTAACGTAGTCATACATATGTCGAGGATTTATTAGAAATAATACATTTACCAGCATTGTTCTTTCGAATTATTTTCAAGCAGCACCAATTCATTACGGCGTAATTATCAGTTAGGATAACTCCTTTCTTAATTATGTCCGAATCCTGACGGAAAAGAGCACACCTTCCTTTCTGGGTACACGTAACGCTCTCTGTCTTGCGTAAATATGTACGTATTACGTATGTCACTGGTTTGCGAACTTTGAAGCATACTTGTCTATTCCAAGAAAGATCACTGGCCATAATAACAAGTTCCGAATGGCAAGAAGACGAGGAAGTTATTAATTTATCGAGTGTCCAATAATGTTTTACTATATGCTTCATTAGTCAATTACCAAAGATAATATGTTGTAATCATTCATCTTTTTCTGTAGGTATGAGTATTTTCTTGTATCCTTACAAACATAGTTATTTCTCTCCTACAGCTCACATTTCTTCCAATTAAACTGATTATTTTAATTAAGTTTAATTAACTTAAACAATCTGGCCCTGTTCGGAAACATGCATATCTGCTGTAAAATTATTCTTAAGAACTTTTGTTTGATGGTAATCCCTAATAACATATCACATGTTTCATGTTTATGTTCACGTTTCACGTGTGCTTACGTTCATAAAATGAAATAACCTTTGCCATTTTCAGACATCTTGACTTGTTTAACCTTCCACAGAAAGCGATGTTTCTTCGGACCGCAGGTGGACAAAGAAGCCATAGGCTTATCGAGGGTATTCGTCTGGATCGTCTTGTAATTGTTTTAAAGACCCCCCCACCCCCAGTGCCCTTTCGAAGGTGAAAGCGTACGTGACTGTTTGAATGTTATATATCTGTTTGGGCAAACGTTGTATAAATATACGATTTTCACTTCACACTGTAGTTACTACTGTTATTGGACATGTCAATGATACAACTGTTTTTGTATTGATCTTCAGCACGTATTCGTTCCGCAGACTGGCAGACAAACGGCCATTTACATCACAGTGGTCGAGGAAATAAAGGTTTCTCCTGCTGACCTATATAAAGTCTTATATTGTGATCGCTCACAGGAAATAGTAGTCAGAGTGTTCGTCGGTCGTTTAATCATGTTCTCTCTTTGAGTCATTTACCTTCACGGCGCCGATACACATATCACCGGGTCTAGGCTGTGTGGGTGCTTGTCCGATTAACTAGTCTTAATCACAGTTTTGCGGGGAGCGTATGGCAACGGCGTGGTTTAAGAGCAGTGCGCGACGGTTGGTGGTTTCAAGCAATGGCGCATCTATAGGATCTCGCGAAGGGTGAGGCCAAACGTAATTACCCAGTAGTTTACCGTGCTACCCAATAGTGGCGCAACAGGTTCCATACGAAAAAAATTAAATCAAAGACCCAATGCCCCTCTAAGTACGCCACTGGCAGTGTCGTTTAGCAAATTGTTGATTTTTTTCGTGAATATAAACAAACAGGATATCTTGGATAGAGCATATTGGATTTAATATCGTTATCAAACAAAGATTTGCACACAAAAAATCGTATTATTTTCAAACTAACTTCTATGTTTTATACGACGTAGTGTATGCATAAATATTTTTTATTCACGGTTTTTAGAAGTCTATATATTGTATGCCAAGCATTAGTAGTTACAAAGTAGTGACCAATTTATATTATTTTATTGTCTACTGTACTTTCTTTTTGCACTTTTAATCTTTTTTTCATATGTAATTATAAAATACTATTTTATGTATTTGTGTCCACACTCGGGTTTGATGGTGTTCAAATAAAGTAATTATTATTATTATTATTATCTCAGCAACCAAACATCTTCGAGCAGGTTATGTGGATATGCAAACGCAATTGTGCAGTATGTATATATGTATATATACAACATGTCTTCTTTGCCCAAACGTGCCTCAGCCGGTTCAGCTCCGGCAGAGTCTCTATCCACGCATAGTTAAATTCATAAATCCTCGAAATATTTAATTGTGACAATACGACCAGTTTTAAATGGAAAGTATAACATCCATAGAGAGGACACTATTGTCAGTAGCTGGAATCCTCGTACGCAGCATCTATAGCCACATTGCTTACCTGTGTTTGTCTTCTGATGTGCGTAGTAGGGTCGGTAAGCTTTGCTTGGTCCTGTATGTTTTCCAGCCAGTTTTGTTCTCTGGCGGTGCCTTCTCTTGCCCTCCATGGTGCCTTCTCTTGCCCTCCAAGGTGCCTTCTCTTGCCCTCTTTGGTGCCTTCTCTTACCCTCCGCGGTGCCTTCTCTTGCCCTCCATGGTGCCTTCTCTTGGCTCCAGGGTGCCTTCTCTTGCACTCCATTGTGCCTTCTCGTGGCTCCAGGGTGCCTTCTCTTGGCTCCAGGGTGCCTTCTCTTGCCCTCCGCGGTGCCTTCTCTTGCCCTCCACGGTGCCTTCTCTTGGCTCCAGGGTGCCTTCTCTTGCCTCCAGGGTGCCTTCTCTTGGCTCCAGGGTGCCTTCTCTTGCCCTTCGTGGTGCCTTCTCTCGCCCTCCATGGTGCCTTCTCTTGCCCTCCATGGTGCTTTCTCTTGCCCTCCATGTTGCCTTCTCTTGCCCTCCATGGTGCCTTCCTCGCCCTCCATGGTGCCTTCACTTGCACACCAGGGTGCTCTCTCGTGGTTCCAGGGTGCCTTCTCTTGCCCTCTATGGTGCCTTCTCTTGCCCTCCATGGCGCCTTCTCTTGCCCCCCATGGTGCCTTCTCTCGCCCTCCATGGTGCCTTCTCTTGCCCTCCATGGTGCCTTCTCTTGCCCTCCACGGTGCTTTCTCTTGCCTCCAGGGTGCATCATGGATTTTTAAATGGTGCTGTGTCGGGTGATGTGGCCAAACCGCTGACATCAATGGCTCTTTCTTTCCAGCAAAGGAATCCGCTGTCTCGTGTATTCGTTCGTTTTGTGCTCCGTGTAAGAAATACGGAGGAGTCTTTTGAAGCATTTAATTCCAAACGCTTGTACGCTTCTCTCTGTCTCAGCTGTCAGAGTCATCTCGCATCCAAAGAGGACGGTGACTGCTCGGTAGAGCTTAAGCTCGATTTGGAAGCTGACGTATCTGCTCTTCCGGTGTCACGGAGCCATCACCATAGGATGTCTACGAGCGAAATCTGAAATATATGTACAGCAATGAGTGTGTAGTGCAAGCAAGTCACAGGAGACACAAGAACTGGGCTGGTACACGTAGCCAATATGAGAAATGGCTCCCTAATCACCAAGCCAAGCATGGGCGAAAGAAGCAGCGTTTCTATTCCAGCCCACGTAGAGATACAAGGATGCCAAGTTAAAGAAATAGGAGGAAGGAGATTATCCTGTTGCAGATGAAATAAAGGAAGGATTTCCGTACATGCAGTGCGGATGATAGAATTATAATATTACGATACGGATTTTATTTTGATAAAACGGATGTCTGAGGTGTGTTATTTTATGCATCGAGTAGCAGTGGCAGCAATTACTTCAAAGGGAAATTATTCGACCACGAAAGAAAAGCAGGAGATATGACAAAATGTAATATGTAACATATGTAACTGAACATGATCCGGATCTATATTCATGGCAACAGAAAGAAATGAAGTAGTAAATTGTCAGCAATCAATAGCACACATGCACGCACGCTGCGTGGCCACACACACACGTACACGCACGCACACACGCACGCACACACGCACGCACACAAACATAATGTAAGTATGCATAACTTAAGGTGTAAGGAGGGAATCGGGTTTACTGATAATTGTTTTTTTACTTGAAACGCATTGTTCGTGTCGATAACCATGACCGGTGTTATTTCTACTAGTAATGGCTACATCATGCATTCATGTATAACATTCAGCGGTTACAAAGAAGTTCGTGACAGCCGATTATACATCACTGATATGCGTCCGGCGATTCGCATAAAATGGGCGTTTAATGACGTCATTTACTGCGCAGTCACAACATAGTTACGATAAACCAGCCACCGCAGGGCATTTTGTCTCTGTGCTAACAATACTAGTATTGTCTTTTATATAGCAGGATAAAGCCATTTGGAAGCACTTTGATCGCACTCAGCCGATTATTCTTTCCATGTTTACCATCGGGACGCACCAAGATGGACACAAATAGAAAGTTGCACCGATGATGAATTCCGCAATAATTGTTAGTATCCAAGAAATAGCGTTGCAAAGGCATCACTCGCAAGAGAAACGACTGCTGTTGTTTCATTTAGTCTAATTTAGCTACTTGCGTGTCCATTGATTGTTCGTATAGGACAAGAAATACGTTTCTTTTCTTTCTTTTTTCGCAATTAGCACACGCAGTGCCATTTCTATACCTTCAATTACATAAAGTCAATGCAGCGATAAATAACACACGATATCACGTAATGGGCAGCCGTCTGTAGGCGTGTATACAATTAGATAGAAGTACGATACGTATCGAGTTTATTGTCCAATAAAACATTGGGTAATTGTCTTCTGCTTGCTGAACATCAGAGGTAAATAGGATAGAAATGTAAACATGGTTAATAAAAGTAATATATACATGAAATAAGTTAATAGAAGTAATAAAAGTAAAACATGCATGAAGGTAGTCCATACAAAGTAGGAGAGGAAATAGGTTTCTTTTCTTTCTTTTTTTTTGGTCATTAGGAGACGCAATGCCATTTTAGCACCTGCCATTATGCCAAATCAATCAAACAAGTAGAACACAATATCGTACAAAGATCTGCCGTCAGTAGGCGGTGCTTTTGTTTGGATTGAAGAAGTAGAACAGGAAATAGGTTTAATTTCTTTCTTTTTTGATCATTGGGACATTCAGTGCCATTTTTGCACCTGCCATTATGCAAAATAAATGCAATAAGTGACATAGAACGATCGGCCATCTGTTTGGGTTGAAGTAGGGTTCTTTGTACTTTATTGCCTTTACTACATCCAGTACCATTTTACACACAGAGTTTTACCAAATTAACGCAATACGTGGCACACGGTATCACGCAAATGCCGGTTATCAGTAGGTGTATATCCTTTTGGATAGATGTGACACGCGTTGTGTGTCTGTTGCAGGCGATATGTTCGTTCTAATCCCGTTGTCGAAACCGTATCCTTTTGGATAGATGTGACACGCGTTGTGCGTCTGTTGCAGGCGATATGTTCGTTCTAATCCCGTTGTCAAAACCGTATCCTTTTGAATAGATGTGAAACGCGTTGTGTGTCTGTTGCAGGCGATATGTTCGTTCTAATCCCGAGGTCAAAACCGTATCCTTTAAGAAATTACCTATTTGCAACTCAACCCAAATCAAGATAAACGGTTCGGTTATCAATGCTGCAGCAATCAGTGGAGAGACAAAGCCTTTTCCTACACAAATAGCTTGAAATAGCTCTGGGAGAACATGAACTAAATGGTCACGCACGTCACCGTTATTTTATATATGTGGCTACAGCCTTGGCTATTTTGTGGTTGTTTATTTCGGGTTGTAAAGTTCTTACGTTTTTCCAGGCAATGCGAGTGCGAAAGTTCAACTCTCAGATTACGGCATCGGGTGAAATTATAGCATAAGAAATTATGGCTATGCACTTTTGTGAGGTTGCGAGTGAGCGTGCGTCCGTGCTTGCGTGCGTGTGTGCGTGCGTAGTGGTGTGCATGCGCGTCATTTGTTTCAGTAGCTTTGGTTATAATGATTCGGTTAGCTATGGTTATTTTGCAAAGTGTTGCTCAGTTTATACTAAAAGGCAATTTTGGTTGGCATCTGACCCGGTCTATTCACAAAGTGCAGACAAAATCGCCGACAATTTCAGTAACTTCGCCATTACGTTGTTGTGTGTAGGGCTTACGCCAAATAGACTCATTAATTTATCATAGGCATACGCCAAACTCCCTATGATGAAATCCGTTGATATTAGTGATATCGTCTTTCGGAACGCGGCTGGCAACGTTTCCCGAACGCGGCTTGCGGAGCGCTGCCTGGCAGACATAAAATAATTTATGATTTTTTTGTTTTCAAATTACCTCTTCATAGTTTCCATAGTATCAGCGCACGCGACCGCGCCCGTGGGCTTAGCTCCACTTTATCGCGGCGACCTGCCGAATTGCCGCGCGCGTTGCGTTTGTAATATGTCGCGCGCGCCGCGCACGCTCCGTTTGTCGTCTGCCCCGCGCCTGTAATTAGCATAAATCTTTTCAACGGCGGACGTGTCGCCAATCAGCGAAGTTATGTCTCGCGCGGCTCGCTCATTGGCTGGGCTGTTGCCGGGTGGGCAGACTATCGCGTCGTTGCCTGGACATAAGGGGCTAGCGCGGCAACAGATAAGAGAGAGAGAGGTTCGCGTTAAACTCCCGATATCTGAAAAGAAGACGGATCGCACGACACAGCCCGCTACAAGACCCTGCATCGCAGCGCTCCTAGGTAAGACTGCTGTTTGTACTGCGACCAGTTAGCATTGTACTGTTGTCGATCATGCGTAAAAATTGTGATAC
Organism: Lamellibrachia luymesi; assembly: GCA_009193005.1. NCBI lineage: Eukaryota > Metazoa > Annelida > Polychaeta > Sabellida > Siboglinidae > Lamellibrachia > Lamellibrachia luymesi. The sequence continues at coordinate 56,627 of SDWI01001630.1, read as the reverse complement.
CATGTATCAACTATACTTTAAACCTGTCTTAAGCGACCACTCAATGGGTGGCCGAAAAGTGGTCTCTTGATAATTGTGGTCTCTTCCTAATGCAGGTGGTACTTCGTGATATGTGTTGGCTGTGGTCGTTAATGACAGGTGGTCTCTTAATGAGCAGGTTTGACTGTATTTCCAGTCATACTAATAATACATATCTCGTATCTATGCAAATCTTATGTCTTCTTAGCGGTGTAATTTTGCATCAAATTATTGCAAAACAAACTCAGTGTAAAAACCAACTCAGTCAGTTCTCGGCATGGTTCTAGTGTTATCGTTAGCAGAGGTTGAAGATGTGTAGGCCTACAAACCATATGCCAACATTACACAGACCACAGAAGTGTTACTTACTTAATATGTCATACGTGGTGTTTTTATAAGTTCATTTCGCGTTCGCGTTTATACTCATAGGGTAAACTGGGGAAAAACGGCCATCTGAAGAAACACGGCCCCTCATCATGTATGCAAAATATAAAACTATGGACGTCCTCAAATCTGATGCAATATGGTGTTAACATCTATTGGATACCCACCTCGAAAGCTCAGCAACACGAGATAGATGTAATTAAATCAGTGTGTTTTTAAACTGTTATATATGAGCTGGGATTTCGATTGATGTTGAATTGCATCAGTCGCGGCGCGCTTCCGAACATCGGCGGCTGATGCAACTCGGAGAGCTATTCGTACCGTAAAATACCATAAAACACAATCAGTTATAAAATTAGGTGGCCTTTGTGAACGATGTGGTATGTTGCAGTGAACGTTGTTTGAATAAAAAAAATTATATAAGAATTACATGCAAAGCCGTAATAATTTGGGCCTGGTTTGTATAGGATTAGGTTAAGTTACTTTAGACCCTTTAACGCGCTGAGCGCGCCCTCTACTTCAGCGCCTCCATACTACGGGTGACTGTCGGGGATATTACTATTGCAATACTATTGCAATACTATTGCGATAGTATTGCAATAGTAGAATAGCGAATAGCCAGGAAGACAGTCACAAGCCATAGCCAGGGGTCGAAATTAAGACATTTAACCCACTCGCCATGGGGACTAGTAGCCTTAATATGTTACTCATCCCCATGAAAAATCACTGATCCCCATTTTTGGTGGACATCGTCAAAATGCGACCTTTTTATGCAAATTCGTATGTTGACCTGCAATGCTCCTTAAACATAAAATTAACAAATAAAAAATAAATTTCATAATTGACGATGCAACGTATTTATTTTATTCAATTAGTACTAAATCAGATCCCGAGGTTCTGGACGTTGTCAACGGCCGCATGACTCGACTCTCGAGTCCTCCACAATGTCACTAGGCAGTGTCAGTGAATGACATTTTCAGGATTTGGGCAACTGCATCTTCATCCATCTCCGACTCATCCGAGCCATCATCAATGTCACTAATGTCAGTGATGATTCCCAGTTGGTCCATCGTCTTGTCCGCCACACTTGACCCTGGGTTGCTCTCTGCTTTCTCTCTTTGAAGCCCATTTCATATGGCTTGCAGAACTATTGTGAGCTTTGATACTCTCCAATCTAAATACTGTGGAGCCGACGACAAAACTGCCTGTTTTCCCATACTTGCAGCAGTATTGCAAAACATTATCATGCTTAGTTCAGTCTCAGTGTTCTTCGCCGTCCCGTCACTCTCCCCACCTTCAACCGTCACACCGGTCAGCGTCGTCGTCACGCCGGTCAGCGTCGTCATCACACCGGTCAACATCGTCGTCACGCCGGTCAACGACACCGCCAACGCCAGCGTGATTGGCAACGCCAGCGCCAGCAGACGAACTTTTGTATTCGAGCCATGAGAATTGCTTTAGCCAGTGCGGCTGAAATTCTCGTTTCCTCTCACACGCATCGTACTTTATCATCGGCGCTGAGTTTTCTTTTGGGGGGTTGGACCCCTTTTATGAAATTCCACGATTTCGAAAGGAAACTCAGAAGATCGACAGATAAAAATTAGTACTGTTCAGTGTACTATATTTGTACCCGTGTGCACGGATTTTCGACTACGTTGCAACGAG
>SDWI01001630.1:41696-53481 GCA_009193005.1 Lamellibrachia luymesi | reverse complement strand
ATATATATATATAGTTAAATACACAGCCGCTCTCCATACGAGGCCACTGTGCATTTAGCTTAGCTTGTGTTAGATCTACGTCACAGACTGGGATGGGCTGGCAACATCCGGTACACGAAATAGGCACCCCAGATGACGGATAGATGAGATATTTACAGAAAGCAAGGCGCCACGTGGAGTCAATTAACCCTGATATGGCGTTTTGTTTTTTCGAATGTTCCGCGTGTGGTTAAACTTGCGATGTCGCAATATATATCATTTATCCAGTAAGTCACTGTCCCAAAATAACAGAGAACTGTGACTCCTTGAGAAAGAACTACTTTTGTGTGGCGAATGTAAGTCACTGTCACAAAATAACAGAGAACTGTCACTCCTTGAGAAAGAACTACTTTTTTCTAATGTAAGTCATTTTCCCAAAATAACAAAAAACTCTCACTCCTTGAGAAAGAACTACTTTTTTGTGGCGAATGTAAGTCACTGTCCCAAAATAACAGAGACCTGTCACTCCTTGAGAAAGAACTACTTTTGTGTAGCGAATGTAAGTCACTGTCACAAAATAACAGAGAACTGTCACTACTTGAGAAAGAACTACTTTTGTGTGGCGAATGTAAGTTACTGTCACAAAATAGCAGAGAACTGTCACTCCTTGAGAAAGAACTACTTTTGTCTGGCGAATGTAAGTTACTGTCACAAACTAACAGGGAACTGTCACTCCTCGAGAAAGAACTAATTTGTTGTTCAAGGTTAACAGAGAAATGTCACTCGTTTTGTGGCGAATGTATTTGCAACTCTGAAGATGCAGTTGTTTTCTTGGATTCACTATGACGGACATTCAAGGACAACAGAAACAGTTAAGCGCCATATAGTGATGTTGTCGTCAGCTACTACGTTGGGTGTTATACACTGTGATCAGGCTACGTCAGAGGTAGTTGTTCACGAAGGAAGTGACAGCGATGTTACGATGGTGATAACGTCTTGCTTCCTGGATTTAATTAATATAAAATGGGCACATTTTAGAGTTATGAATCGGTTTTTGCACAAACATGGTCATTACAACACGGCAACAAAACGTATTATCAAGGGACCATCGTATATATTAAGTTTTAATGTGTGGAAAGCAGCGCCACAGCGGTTAGATTATCGCACTCTTGAGTCGAGAGAACCGGGTTAACATCCGCTCGCTGCCGTTTCGTCAATTGTGTTGTTCATTCCTCGTTGTCTCAGTTAACTCAGATGCATAAATAAATGTTATACACAGTAGTGAATACATATTAACGAATGGTCTTCGCACAATAATTGCTGTGTGGTTGAATGCTTCCCATGGAAGTCGATTTTCGTCTATTTCACACAACGACGAAATAATGGTGTCATATAAGAATGCCAGCCAAAACAAATTTTCCCGCGACCTGGTACAAAAGACATATCATTCTTCATTCGTGGTGAGTATCTGTCATAGAGTTACATCATTGATCATTCCCCTACTGACTAGAGCGATAAGCCAGCTCACTGTCGTGAAGCGGGCGTGGACCACTGGTCGGCATTTCATTGCACGGCAGAAACAGTTGCATCCACTGCATGACACATAGGGTAGTACTGTTTATAGTGTGAACATAGCATGTTACAGACAGTTGTCTAACATATGTAAGTAAGTAAGTAAGTAAGTAAATGTATTTCCTCCTCACCATCATCATGTACAATATAAGGCAAACAAAAGCAATGAAGATGAGGTGGCTACCAGAGAAGTATAAACTTATCGGGCTAGTAGCCAGTGACGAAGACACCAGGAACCAATTAATTTGAAGATTTGTCGTTGTCATTTATTCTTAATGGGGCATGGCCACCATATTGATTAGTCATTTGGGTGAAGGTGGTCCCAGCAGTTGTGTTATAAGTGTGGGCAGTTGGGTTGTTCATATTGGAGTGAGCAAGGTGCATTAGTGTTAAACTCTCCAAGACATTTGGAGGTTTGCTGGAGATAGTTGTGGGTCAAAGAATATGATTATTTCCTGTGTGGCTTACAGCTGTACGAATCGACAGAAGACAGGATCTAACATCTCTTTTCAAAGGTAAAAGTCCTCAATTGTACAAAAATAATTTAGTTGACTATCAGCATGAACATGCATTACTGCCATCAATTTAGAAGCATAAATTGCTTAACAACAAATTATTTAATAGTCATGTTATTATAGAGACCTAGTACGACACATTTTATACTAAAATGTTTAATGAGCAGTGTGTGGCAGTGATGCCACCTATCTTGTATCACACTGTGTTATGGAGAACTGTCCGTCTTTTTATTTCACGGTATTTACTTTATCAGTTATAATTACTTAATGGTGACTTTGATTACTAATATGTTGGAAGATGGGGAAAGAGTGATCTTTTGGGAAGAATGTCCAACAGGGTTTAATGAGATTTGGACCACTTGCAGTCATTAACTACTACGTGTATATAACATTTCAGAAAGTTCAGTTTCGATCATGTTTAGTGGTGCTGCTGTAATAGTTAATATGTTGTGATATTTGACATACATGGTGCATGGATAGATTGTGCATTTAATAATGTATTAGGTAACTGTAACCAGGATATAGTTGGTGCCCTCTCTCCCTTTGAAGTTATTGATTAATTGCTCTAAGAGGTGGCTGTGAGAGGGTTGATCTTGACTATTCCCTAGCACAGACCCTAGAGACCTGTGCCTTGAGCAGTGTTCAAGACTTGTTAGTAAAAACAGCGCAATGACAGTTAGGCTAATCAGGCAATGCTTTGGGTAATACATGTGTGAAATAGACTGTGGTATTGACTGTTGAGTTTATGCTATTATGGGTTTATACATGTAGAGTACTAGTTTTACATTAATACCTACATATATGCTAGGGAACTTATGGATAAACATTGATATTATTATATATTAGTACTGAATAACATAACATGTATTTTATAGATAATATTGTGAACAGCACCAACGTGTTGGAACTATGATACTTAATAGATGCTTATATATCATCTTATCTTACACTGGACGCTATGATTATGCAAATAGCTGACTTGTTCTGTTTGCTCACTCCTTGATGTGGTACTGAGGTTAGATCGGGGGCCGGTTTCATGTCGCCTAGAGGCTAATAAAGTTTACTAAGCACTAAGATGATTGATGGCTGCTGCATTCGCTCGACTCGTACCACGATACGTTCTCTTCCACGAACACTTGACACATCAGCAGGAATCCTCATTAAGGGTTGTAAAACCGCACAAGGACATTCAGACGACACTACTGAAAGTTAGCTCGGTTACTGCATTGAGTGCTGCCATTGAGAAGAGGCCATACCATATTGCAAAGCGAATAGAAACATATCTGGTGCCAGATATATTAGAACACAAATCTATGATGTGGCATGGGGAATGCAGACGGTGTTATACTATGTCTGCAGAAGAGCTGCGATTTGGCAGCCAAGAAACGGATGGCTGGTATGTTTGCAGAAAACCATGCATTAATGCCTATATCAGCAAATGGCGTAAACGGCAAACTGCCAACAGTGATGTGAAAGACAGATACGATACTTTTGTATCTCTCACTTAAGAATTTTATACTCAAACGATTGTCAATAAATTTGTTATGTGTCTTTCAGCTATATGTGACAGGTATAGGATCCTGCTACAAGACAAGAGAAGAGCTTAAAAAGGTGGATATATGTACAGGACAACGCAGCTGAAAAAGCGACTACACACTTCTGGGATAGTTTAACAGTTTGGCCACAGGAGGCTGGAAGTGACTATGTCTATTCCTCAGTCATTACAGTAATTGATGCTTTCAAAATGATCGAGAAGTTGAAACACCAGGTGTTTGATTGTAATAATGATGCATCAGTCTTCCAAGAAGCAGTCAAGCTCTTACACAGAGATGCAAAATATTGAAAATTTGACCAACCGGCCAAACGTCATGATGGTGACAGTTCCTTCAATATGTCACACACTCAAGCAGCATCTATGATCCAATGTCAAATGTTTAATTTTGCAGCTACTCTACTGTCTGGCAAAGATCTCCCACTAGGGCATGGAGGAAAAGTTTGCTGTAAAGGTGAACTTGAAGAAAAGGCACTTCATCTATCCCAGCAACTTCCAACATTTCTCACTCTAGGAAGTGCATTATACACCTACAATGAAACACGCAGCAAGAACTGAATCACCCTTTTAAGCCACATGAACGAAGAAATCAGTTATGACACCTTCCTGCGCTGTCTGACATCTATTTGTGAAAAATTATGGAAGAGGAGCTAGAGGAAGGCATATTTCTACACCAGCGATATCAGGATGAAAGTCCATACACTTTGCCATCGACAATGCAGATTGGCATGAACAGACACCAGATTGGTCTTCCATGCAAAGACACCCAACGTGTATAGTATGACTATGAACAGAAGGCTACCGAATATGTATTCCATCAGATGTTAGATCAGGAAGATGGAACACATGTCAGTGATGTCACGATGACAGAATTGTTTGATCAAAATCAAGCGACGACAGATGTGCTGGACTGCATTGTTGAGAGCACAACACAACACAACACAACACAACACAACACAACACAACACAACACAACACAACACAAGAAGCCAACTGTTACCTGACAATAATAGCAAACTTGACAATGTGTGCAGTTCAACGTTTACTCGCCCATGAAAAGAAACATTTGGGAACATTCCATGCTTACAACAACAAAGGAAACAAAACTATCACTGCGTGTGGTCATCCCTCCTCCAATCGAGCCACACTACATTTTGTCTGTGTGAAAGGCGTAAAGCCAGATCATTTGAAAGGATGGCGCCTGCAAATTTGCAACCACAACGTGATCCGTACTTCCATCAAATAAACATGGCATGGCAATTGTGTGTTCCCCGCCTACAAAGATAGTAGAGCTCGAAAGCGACCATTGCCCAGGTTGGAATGCCTTCTTCACGAAGCTGACGCCAACGGTGCCAGCCACATGTATTGGATATGGCCCCATGATCCCTTCTGGTCCAACAGATCCTAGCGTAGTACACAAAGGCTTAGAATATGCAGTAACGTTGGCCAACAAGTTTGGGATGAACCACACAGTAGTCACGGCTGACCAAGCTTTGTGTGAGATTGCCTTTTGGTTACGAGAACAAGCACTCCCTGGTGGTGACACTTACCGGAATCTCATTCTCACGCTAGGACAGTTTTACCTCGCTGGAAACTACATGGCTGCAGTTGGGAAAATAATGAGAAACAGTTATGCTAAAGACATCCTTTTCTGCACGCCTTCTCAGGAAAAGATGGTACAAACTTCATCTACGACATTGGCAAAACCAGAGTGCTAAAGATTCGCTACCAGTTGGGCTGCAAATCATTAGCTTCATATGGAGATGACAACAACTCTGAGGTTACAAACGAACTCATAACGGAAGCCAAGAAAGTTGTTATGGCGTTGTGTGGTGGACAGACATTCGCATCTCTGGCAGCATTTCGTGCACATCTGTTCATCAGTGGAGGAAAATCCAAGGATTTAAGAGGATTGCCACCGACGGCTGATTCATTCGAGCAGCATCTGCTAAGATCCCTTTTGGCAACTCTTGTGCAGAAGAAAGCCCTTGTCGCTACTCCAATGTTGTCCCCTGCTCCCACATTCGGCTGGACAATGGGTGTCACACATTTGGATCCAATATCCATGATGTTGCCGCCTTTCCCAGAGCTAACACAATCTCTTACAAGTTGCAGATGTGTTGTAAGCAAATGCACTCGGAACCGTTATTGCACTAAATCCCAAGTGGCATGTTGTGTTACTTGCAAATGCGAAGGGAAAGAAGTAAAATATGGACGAGTTGTCTCCCTTAGAACTCTTGCTGAAAACAATGGCTCTGATGAGAGTGACATAGACGACTGATGACAACGTGTAAGAGTTTTTATTTTTTATTTTTTTATGCATTATTTGAATAATGCATCTTATCAAAAATTATCTTATGAAGCATGTCACTATTATTCATTGGTAGATGTTGATTCAGTACTCATTTTTAAATAATGTTTAGGAGGAACGTGGAAATGGTGCACTGCATGAAAATCAGTCCGATTGGCGTCATGCCATGGTCACACAACAATTGGGTTCATGAATGTGTGGTGTTCAGCTTTATTTTGTAATTGTTTTGTAATGTTCAACGGGAAAATGAATGGAGATTATTTTGATATATTATCCATGACTATTGAGTGTGTATTAAGGTAACTATGGTACATTTATATGATGTCGACGACAAAACCGAAGTTGCTTTTTCAACATATTGTTCATTGTTTTGTCTCTGGCTTCCTCAAAAATAAACATATCAATAGATATTTATTTTCTTTATTCATCCTCATCATTCCGGATATTTTGATACCACATCTACATTTGTAGCGCTATTTCTACTGTGTAAATTCGGAAATACGTATTATGACAACACGGCCACTCCGAGACCCCACAGGCCTGAATGTAAGTCCAATTTTCAGAGTGAAGCCAACTGATCTGAGAGGGTTGCCCTCTGGAATATTAGCAAGCAAGGTTTAAAGTTTAATAAAACACAGGGCAACCAAAAATAGCACGACGTGTCGACAACCATCAAAATTATGACCCGTGCTCGCCGACTATATGTGTCAACTGATAAGGGCTCAGAGGTCTTGTTTTACGGGTGTTCTATTTATGTCTGTGGTGTCAGTACATATAGTTCAATGCCGAATCGCTCGAGTTACAACGCAACACCGGACAACACAGCTGTCCTCGGAAACTCTCCTAAGATCAAGATAATCTGATATTCCGCAGCCTCACTTATTTGTTTGCCATGTATGGCTAGTATTGATAGCTCAGTGTACTATCGACGATATCTATCGATCGCATTGTATCGTCACATCGATTACTGCAGTACATCCACAGTGTAATGTATTGTTATACCCCACTATATACGAGATAATTTTCCATCTCGTTTAGCTCAAATGTGCGTCACATACTGGGGATGGGCTGTCAGCCTCCGGTACCCGAATCAGATACCCCCGATGACCGATTATATGAGACATTCACAGAAAGCAAGACACAGCGTGGAGTCAACTCCACGAACTAAACCTGATATGGCATCTTTGTTTTTTTCAAATGTTCCGTGTGAGGTTAACCTTGCGATGTCGCAATACATATCATTTATTCGTTCCAAGGATCAAGAAACAGCGGTAGGGAAATGGCGCACTGTGAGACGAAATGTATGTCAACCCTAAACGTAAATGCGTCTTTATATACAAAACACCTTAGATAAACGATTGTGATTGGTTAATCAAACAAAATATTCATCAGCTGCTACGTCGCAGTGCATGCAAATGTTAATCCGATTAATTAATGCTTAATGTGGCAGAACGATAACGTGTATTAAAAAAAATAGTCACACATGTGGTGGAAGATGTTTAAGTACATAAAGGTACACTAATTAATCTCCACTAATGAATTTACATCCGTAAGCGATGTTGCTTTTCAAATAGGTTTTTGAACTGTGACGTATGTATAAGCAAGATAGTGCTTTTAACAAAATACAACCTTTCTGTTTGATATATAATTTTATATATAATTTTATATATAATATATATAATTTTATATATAATTTATATATAATTTTATAACTTTTCAAATAGGTTTTTGAACTGTGACGTATGTATAAGCAAGATAGTGCTTTTAACAAAATACAACCTTTCTGTTTGATATATAATTTAAAGTTGTTTGTGGCGAATATAAGCTGCCGTTCCAAAATAATAGAGCACTGTCGCTCCTAGGAGAGAACTACGTTTTGTGGCGAATGTATTTGCAACTGTGAAGATGCAGTTGTATTCTTGGATTCATTATGACGGACATTCAAAGAAAAGATAAATAGCTTAGCGCCATATAGTGTTGTTGTTGTCGTCTGCTACTTCGTTGGGTGTTGTACACTGTGGTCAGGCTACGTCAGAGCTAGTTGTTTACGAACGAGGTGTCAGTAATGTTACGATTGTGATAACGTCTTGATTCCTGGACTTAATTAATATACAATGGGCACATTTGACAGTTACGAATCGGTTTGCGAAAAACACTTTTCGACGTTTGGGAAAACAATTTCACTCCACGTTATCTCAGTTAATTCAGCTGTATACATTTAAGTAATACAGAATGTGGTGAATACATATGAACGCATAGTCTTGGCGCAGTAATTGCTGTGTGACTGAATGCTTCCCATGGAAGTCGAGTTGGTGTTGGAACGAATAGATCTGCTATGGGCTAAGTATAAAGCGCTTTGAGCGATTCCGTGCAATATAAGCTACCTTTACATTAATCTAATTAGACAAACGTTTTCTAGCAGTATAATGAAATGACGTACACATCCCATTTCGTCTATGTCACGCAACGACGAAATGGTGTCATATAATAATGCCAGCCAGAAAAAATAGCGATCTTTTCCTCGCTGATACAAAATACAGCTCATTCGTCAGTCGTGGTGTGCGTCAGTACATTGAGTTCAATACCGAATCGCACGGGTTACAACACGACAACCTGACACCATGGCTCTTCCCGTAAACTCTCCCGAGATCACAAGAAAGTAATACTCCCTCAGTTAATGGAAGTTATATTCAGTTACAAGAAAAGGCACTGCATTAGGGCTTAATTACAGGATTGCAATTGGAATGTCATTTGAATGTTGCCATTGTGATCAGTTGGCGAGTGACGAACTAACGCGTTTTCCGTCTATATCAGGGCTTCGACATGCGAGATGTCAAGGTTACAGAGTAATTACTGCTGGCTGATGACGTCCGTGACATTCATTAGCGTTCTCCCTCTCCCACAGAACCTCGTTTCCGGTTACCCTCCACATCACATCAGTCTCAGGTGACCGGACTACTTTCAAACTGACATTGACCTTGGTCCACATACGTGCTATTGTTTATGTTATTTTCCAGTGAGGTGGTTGGTTATCCTCCAGTTTCAATGATTTATCTTATCTTAATTATCGGGAGAGTTTTATAAATTTCCCTCAACAAAGTGATGATGTCAAAGCATTGGAAGCTGGTATCTCGATTGGGCGACTCACACACTGAATTATTTCACGCAGCTACGCGAGCTATGTTCTGTAAAACATCGCCTACATTTCTTATAAAATGTTGCCTACTTTTATTAGCTGTTCCGTTTGTTTGGCTGTCCAACGTTGAGATAAGATTGAGAGTATAATTTAGAATTCAAAACATAGCTAAAATATCTCACAGAATATACGCAGAATTAACTAATTAGTGGACGTTATAATACCTTAAACGACATGAACTATAGTTGTTTTATAACTTTGTCCTCGTATTGTTTAGCACATCGCGAATCAGGCTCGTTGGTGTTTAAATCTGTAGTGCGTGAATAGTTTAAGTAGGATGTAGTATGCGAATAATTTAAGTATTATGTAGTGTGTGAATAGTTTAAGCAATGTTTATTGTGTGAATAGTTTAAGTAATGTGTAGTGTGTGAATAGTTTAAGCAATGTTTATTTTGTGAATAGTTTAAGTAATGTGTAGTGTGTGAATAGTTTAAGTATTATGTATTGCGTGAATAGTTTAAGCAATGTTTATTTTGTGAATAGTTTAAGTAATGTGTAGTGTGTGAATAGTTTAAGTATTATGTAGTGCGTGAATAGTTTAAGCAATGTTTTATTTTGTGAATAGTTTAAGTAATGTGTAGTGTGTGAATAGTTTAAGTAATATGTAGCGTGTGAATAGTTTAAGTATTATGTAGCTTGGGAATAGTTCAAGTATTATGCACACTCGGTTTAAAACAAGTGCTAACTTTTGTTAAAATTGCCGAAAGAAAATTTATCGGATCTGATCGCCAGATCGTGCATTGTGGACTGAGAGCAGTCCACACTGGGACATGGAATGAGTGCTGGTAGATCACGCTCAGCTGCTAGCGTTCTCAGTATATTCTCGTGCTGGCGTTTTATGCCGGCATCAGTTGACAATGGCACGCAACCTGAAATGAACTAGTCCTTGGTGCTTCTTAAAAACATAACGACATATCTACGTCTGGTGCATAGTGATTTCCACTTCAGGTCAGCACACATGGCAGTGACACTTGGAGTTCTCCGATAATCACCAGCGACAGACCGAACTGCGGAAATTGCACTTGTTTAACTTTCTGAATATCTGTCTTGGTGCGGATACCTCCAGGCGACTGTATCATACTCAAGCTTCGGTCGACGAGTGCCTCGTACGCCGTTGTCATTTACCCATATCAACATGCCGTGTCTAGACATTCCAAACGTCGGTGTCAGTGTAAGACTGGTCCTAGGATGGCTACCGGATAGCCCCACGGGGGGGGGGCTTCCGCGAACTCTCACGCAGTGTTTACTTAAACACTTAACCTTATTTATTCTCAGAACGATTCAACCTGGACTGACAGTTCGGTCTTGGACATTTCGGCCGGCAATTTGGCTAAAGCCTGACGTTTCGGCCAGAGAGTCATTGTGTAGGCAACTAGCGTCGGCTTCTCGGGATTCCTCCAAACGAATCACTCCCTCCAACATTCCTCACTAACCAGGGGTGGTAGTGGTACTACAGTACCCCTGGCAGATCGACCCGTTGAAGGTGGATTTGTCAGTTTATCCCACACCATGTACGGATGTACGCTGAAGCATTTGTACTTCGTCCCAGTTGCTGTCTTATTTGACGTGTTTCTGGGCACTACGCGAGTCCAACTTCAAATAGCGTTTAAAGTTCAGGGATATGCCTGTCATCACTCATTCGACCAGCGACAACGGGTCCACAGCCAAGTTCCCGTATGCAGGACTCAGAAAGTTGTGCTCGTAATCTCACTAGTTAACACAGCAACTGACAAATCCAAGTTTCAACGGGTCTATCTTCCGGCACAGTGGCGTAGTTATGATTTCGCAAGGGGCGACGGGGGGGGGCACAAGCTTCGTCATACATTACTCTACCATGCCACCATGCAACGGTGCAACAGTTTGCATACGGGAAAAAAATCAAACATTCAAGCCAAAGGTAAGGGGCCATTACCCCCACTCCCCCACCCATTAAATACATGAAACATTCGACCTTTCAAATATTGGTAATTTTCTCATCGAAATATTGGGGAACGTTTGAATAATCTACATGCATGGGGTAAACTGTGTGACGTCACGTTTCATTGTTGTCCTACAGTAACATACATGGGGTGAAAGTGTCGTGGACTCAAAAGAGGGGTGGTCTCCATCTCTAACCCACTGATTCATGCTCCCTCTCTCCTCTCTGCCGCCAGCGACCGGAGCTGGGTCCCCCCGTAGGGCGCGCGAGCACTGACTCAGCGGTCGAATCGAGTCGACGATCACCACTGCTCTGCACAGTATTTATGGCACTAAGCCTTACAGAATGCTCTTGTCGTGGGTGACTCACCCATGGATACAAAATGTCCTCGGCCTAAGCGTCCTACATTAATTATTCATAAATATCACGCGCCTATCATTTAGTAGTGCACCATTACTACAATAGGAACGCAATGAGTGTTTGATGACGAACTTGAATTAATGTCGACCCTCTGCGTTTTCCACTAACGATATCTGGCGTTAATCGATGTGTAGGCGATAGTAATGTACGCTACATGTTCGCATTATTTATGCATTGATGAAACGCAATACAGATAACAGCAAACATCACATTTTGCATCGGTTGTACATCAGATATCCTGACAGAAATAGCGATATCTCACAATTTAAAGGGCATATACAACGATTTCATTAACTGATACAAAGCCAGTTGGTTTTTTTTT
>SDWI01001630.1:5975-33504 GCA_009193005.1 Lamellibrachia luymesi | reverse complement strand
TACATACATACATACATACATACATACATATACTTATACATATACTCTCTACTTTCAAGGCACGCCTAAAGACTCATTTTATCTACTCTCATTCTAGTCCAACATGGTAGTTCCTGCACTAATTTATTTATCTTATTATGTATTAACCTATTTGTATATTTAGTTATTAATAATAACTTCATGTACATGATTTCAGTTCTATGTATTTGCATTGTCTTATTTCTACATAATATTAACCTATTACGCTCTAATTAAGATACAAAATTTAGTGTATTTAATTACTGTACTTATTTGTATTTTATTAGTGTTGATTCATATATTTATAATTTATATATATTAAATTAATATATGATTATTATATTATATTTTATTACACTAGATATATCTTATATTCTTATTTTAACTAGCTTGTAAAAGACCGAGGCTAGTTGTATAATACAGGGGCAAAATACGAAAATATAGCACACATGTGGCGACACCATCGACAGTAGTTGGTTGGAAGTCCACCAACGTACCGATGGCTCAGCCAGCGTGTTGTATGTTGACAATAACTGAAATAATTTGTTTAACCACGACGTGTGAACGTTTTATTTCACTTGTGAACCTGGCGTACTGGTTTACAACCAGGACTGTTAATGTTAGCTGCGTCAAACAAAAATAACAAATATTTCAGAAGGGCGGTTTACACATAGATGAAAAAACTCTCACTAAGCCAATGGCTTCCTTGTCCACATACCATCTGGGTGTGTTTATTTGGGTGACAATCTGTTCAATCTTGTTAACTTTGCATTGCACAGCTCTATTTGAGCAATTAATAAATATTGTACGATTAATTGAAATGTGGATGTTGGTGCGCGTGTGCGTAAGTGCGTACGTGTGTGTATCATTCAATCAAGTAGAAGTCGCACTACATATATATTGCCATTAACTATTTCATACTTCATTCAATAATTAATATTCCATTCATAATATTATTGTTTTTACGTATGAATCCGGGGAATGAGTCCTCTTTGGTAACTACATTTAAAAGCTTAATATATGATACATTGTTATGCACAGTGTGTGTGTAAAGATGTATATGTGTGTTTAATGCAATTCATGCAATAACAGTAACATGTACGAGTGACACTTGCTTAGCGATCCACGCGTTCTTTGCTGTAACAACGTGTCCCGTATGATGTAACAACTTGCCCCGCTTACGGGGCTAGTTGTTACAGTCGACCGCGCCTGGGAAACTTCACATATCTACCTAACTACAATATGGAATATCAGTGGTATGGTACATTCTATTGACATGAATAATAATGTATACGTTGACAGAAATAATGCATCTAGCATACTTATTAACAGAAACTTACTTTAACTGAAAATTGTAACAACTAGCCCCGGTTTTCCCTACATAGCCAGTACGCCTAATCGCGTAGGATTATGACGCAATTCTGCACTGAAATTTCACCTCGGTGTGTCACACACGCCGTCAAGTGACGTCTGTCAGCCCTCGTATTCGGTGTCGATACAAAGTTGACAGTTGACGACAAACAGCCTTGTCGGGGAACAGCTGATCGCGCAGCCCCGGGCAATTACGATTTCGCTTCCCGGAATTACTGTTTCCCAGATAGTGCCTCCAGACAGGGTAAGGCGCAGTGTGCCCAGTGCAGGCGGGTGGCGCACACCGGTCGTCTGCCGTGATAACAGGACCGATGATTTATTTCAGTTCCAACAGGTCCGAGGACCCAGTCACAGGACTGGTGGTTTATTTCAGTTCAACAGGTCCGAGGACCCAGTAACAGGACTGGTGGTTTATTTAAGTTCAACAGGTCCGAGGACCCAGTAACTGGTGGTTTATTTCCGTTCAACAGGCCCGAGGACCCATTAACAGGACTGGTGGTTTATTTCAGTTCAACAGGCCCGAGGACCCACTAACAGGACTGGTGGCTTATTTCAGTTCCAACAGGTCCGAGGGCCCAGTAACAGGACTGGTGGTTTATTTAAGTTCAAACAGGCCCGAGGACCCACTAACAGGACTGGTGATTTATTTCAGTCCTTCTCTAGTGTTAGTGAGTGAGCCCACGATATATTTTTCCATTTCCTTTCGTGGGATACTTTACTTCCCTTGGCATAGACAGATAGAAGAGACCGACCGCGTTGTGTCTCTCTTACCAACGACGCAGGCAAACTGGGCTGAAAGAAATTACTCATGTTTCGAAACGGCCGCAGGTGGTTTCGAATCTCCCCGCCCCCTCTCCGACTGACAGCTAGACGTCCTATCAAACGGCCACTATAAGAATTATGAAGCCACTAGGAAAAACGCGTTGCACGTCACACGCTTAACCAGATAAATAGCTGTTATTCTTTAACTGCAGAAGGTTGAAACATCGGTAAATATAATATATGTGAAAACACCAAATAAGACCATATTTTTCTAAACTTCAGTTATCTTAAGGTATTTGTGCGAAAATTCGACATGTTAACGTAAACAATTTCTTTGACATTTTTAAATTGAGTTGCTGTATTTAGCACGTGTGTTGTACGGCACATAATGGTCTTAAACGAAAGTTATTAAAAGTGTGTTCATGCATGAGTATGCGTGCGTGGGTGTGTGTGTGTCACGAACGTCCGTGTGTGAACGAATGTTTACGTGCGCATGCTATTTCTAAGGATAAAAGGTAACAACGTGTCGCTTTTGTTGACGTTTCAGTTCTACCGAACCAGACATGGAAGATTTAACCAAGTTTCTCCTCATGTGCGTTTTGCTGGCAATAGAACCTTTCTCGCAAGGTTTCAAAGTGGTAAGTACCAATAATTATATTCATATAGACTCTATAGCATATAGCGCTCGGAAGTTTCGACCGAACCCGTCTTTATCGGCCAGAAACTCCTGGGCCACATTGACGGGACATATATGCACACAATGAAACCCTGTTTGGAACATGTAAAGGCCCATTTACATGAGCGATTAATTGCCCGTTTGGTCGGTCGACTGTGGCTGTGTCGCCCGATCAATTAATCGCTCGTGCGCATACCCTCGCGATACCGATTAGCGAGGCTAATTTGTGGTTACGATTGTGTCGCGCGAATTGAGGCTAGCCTCAGTTCGGGCGTCTGTCGGGCGATAATTAGAAGCAGCGGCCATTCGAGTGACAGAGTGCAGGTGTACCCGTCGTGAACTTTAATCAGAACTCATGTGGCGTTAATCAATAGGCCGCACTTGCAGTGTCTAGACACGTCGCTCGTGTGAACGCACAATAATGTAGCTTCACTTTGCCATCCGACTCGGTGTCGTCCGACCAGTTGGGTAATTGATCGTTCGTGTAAACGGGCCCTAAGTGGCGCTTGCAAAGATTTTGTCATCATTGAGACAACGCTAAGCTGTAAACGCCAGTGGCGCCTCTCCGCCAGTCATTAAAGAAAGAAAATCCATGCACATAAAGAAATCCATGCACAATCTTATTACCAGGCACAGGCAGTACAAATCCAACAAGACGTTGCTATTACCTTGCGGACGACAAATAGCGCTGTGTTGTCGCATAGTTCCTACCGCCCCCTTTCGGATAATGGTCGAAAGTGTTGAGCACCTCCTAGTGAATGGTTTGTGGGTGAGTGTAGACAGTAGCCTCGATTGTCCAAACTCCGGGATGTGGCGCCACTGTCTGTCAAAAACACCAGAGCCTGGAATTTGAATGTATGTTCCGTTATAATAGTATATGTACCCATATTCATAGTGCATAGAATCAGGCTCTCACACGGGGAATTGGCTAATAATTCATCAAATATGAGTACATGTTATCAGTTCATACGATACGTTCGAATCATTAAACTTTAATTATACTGACACATATAGGATAAAGAAAAGTTAAGTTATGCAGAATATTTATAACGTAGAATCTCGATAATGACGCTGATTGGCTGCTGGCGCTTCACGGTAACCCCTATGCAAAATGTAATGGACTCGTTACATATCGCACACAAACGCCCCTGGAATCATTTACCATTGTGACGCATTCCATTGGTTGCCCAGAATTTGGGTAACCAATTGAACTGACTCGTATAGTAACTAATCAGTTATGAGTAATGTTCTATTGGCGTATTACATTAATTGTACACGTAAATATAGGCCATATCGCCGAAATTGCATGGGGTGACTCAGAAGACGATTCTGTTCAAAACATGATAGATCCCATGGGGCTACTGGGACAAAGGGGGCTAGTGGGAAGAAGTATTAGCTTGGAACACTTCCTGACTGTTCCATTCACACAAGCTATATGTTAGACTTCAATTACGTATTTGGGTAGTGGGCTATCCACTCAATATGTGGAAGTTAAATGGGGCTTCAACTGATTACGTCACACTTTGAAGAACCACATTTATCTTTTAAAAAATATAAACAACAATGATTTGACGAATGTTGTAGCCTGAGCCTTTTTTGTTAGATTGTTATACAATAATTATATTTGTTATGAACAGCTATTCCTAAACATTTTATTGTCAAAGTAAATGGATCGCGGAGGCGTCACGGTTAAAACAATGGAGTCACGATCGAGAGAACCCGGGTTCGAATCCTCCTGCTGCTGTTTCGAAGCTTTGATAATTTCGTTCACCCCACGTTGCCACAGTTCACCCATCTGTATAAATTAGCACCTGGTTACAGGCAGAGGTGGATATATGAACAAATAGTCTTCGCGCAGTAATTGCAGCGTGGCTGAATGCTTCTACGAGATGACGTTGGACTGAACATGTTTGGTGTACAGGGCCTTGAGCAGTCCCAGGCACTGTACACAGCGCTGTACAAGAACGATCATTTACCTTTAAATAAAGAATACATTAGAGCGGTCAGACCAGAGTGCGACATTGCAGTAGTGTCATTATAGTGGCCGTGCTAACATTATGTCTGATTATAAACAAAGTGGACCATCAAAAAATGCCACCATCTCATTGACATGCTGACCAAGTGTGGCCAAAATCACATACCTCAAGCTCTATTTAAATGCCCCCGCGTGCGATGCAGGTCAACGTTTGCTAATAGCTTCTACAAACAAACCTGTGAATAAGCCTGCTCAATTGCACTTATGTAACATCATATGAATTTCTTAATTTCACATATCGTAGTTTAGCACGACCTACATTCGCAGCAATAAACATGAAGTTCAACTATGGTCTGACCTTTAGAGTAGGTGTGTTAAATCATAAATCATGCCCATCAGGGGGCTACTGGCGCTCAATTATCACACCTCGGGGGCTGCGGGTTGATGCTGTGTATTATTTACGTCGACATGTTGGCTCAGAGACGATTCTGCTGACTGCCTGACACGACGACACATCTTAATGGGTGTGACACTGGCTGCAGGCAACAGTGAAACCCGAGTGTAGGTGTCTGCAATCACTTGTGACACGCATCAGTAGCGAAGCATGTGTAATGGCACTGCCACGGCGAATTACATCAGCAGTGGTACACGTAGTGGCGTATCTAGGATCTCGCAAAGGAGGCCAAATGGGGGGGGGGCGCTTGGTCACCCATTGCTACAACGTAGTCACGAAACAGGTTATATAAGAACAAACATGTTAAGCCAAAGGTGGGTCATGACCAATGCCCCCACTCCTTAAACACCCCACTGGATACACGTTGTGGTTGTGGAGCACGTGATCTATGTGGCGCTACGACACAAGAGTTTGCCGTGTATTAAAGACGCGTCATGTTACGTAGCATAAACTATATCTATTGTAGTATCTTGACCGCCAATGTGTTTTACTGACTAACAATTTTGTAATATATTACGATCACTGTCCGTTTATCTTTCCATTCAGTATTCAATGTAAATGATGCATTCAAGTCATTTTATGATACAAACTGTCAGTCTGTGTACCTTTGAGATTGCGATGAACGCCATATTTCGTAGACATTGAATGGTACAACAGAACAAAATACGTCAGGCCGCTCGCATTTTCCATAGGTCACACTTCAGACGTCGACGTGTGATACAATCTATATTGACTTAAGGAGTCAGCAACACTCACAGTCTTGAACCTATAATAAACATTTGGACTTAGCGTTTGTGGCCCAATGTCAACATTAGAACATGTCACGAAAAAGATTGTTGATATTGTATTTGCATATTTGCCTTTCCAGCTATGCAGTAGTTCCGATAGAAGAGAGCAACGACTATTGATTAAATGCTTGCACTACAAAACAATAGGACAAATATTTAGGTAGTTCCATTTGTACATGCTAATTGAAAGCGATTATGACATTACTCATCTACCGTGGTTGCCATCCAATGAAACACAAGATATTAAGCGGACAGGGAAGCCATTGGCTTATTGAGAATCCTACAATTATTCATTTATGCGTAACCCGCCCTTTTGAAAATAGAATCAATAGATAATGTGTTCCAGTTATTAATCATCCTCTGTGAGTACTTTCTGATATACCATCCTATTCCTTCACTAACGTTACTTCGTGTCTTCTAGTTCTCTCCTAAGGTACGAAGACAAATACTTTCATCAATGTTTCCTAACCATTCATTACCTTAAACAGTTATATTTGTTTTTCTCTTAATCTCTTTGACTCTTGTTTTATTAAACTATATGAACAAAAATGTGGTCAACTATGTAATGATGTGGATTCACTTGATTGCAGACATGGAAGCGAGCTTCGTCATTACCGTTCCCCCCGCACCACGATATAGGTGAGTAACGATGCACTCTCCATTTCTATCAATAGAAACCTGTTTACTCAAAGGCCTACGTTTGATAGTGGCCCGTCCGCGGCACCGAGTGACGAAATCATCGGTTAAACCTGCCTCCTTGATCTATTTTGCCCCTCGCGAAACAAGTTAATCGATGTTCTAATCTGAGGTGTGTGAATAGCTGATGTAACACATTCTCAGTCGGTTTAATGAAAGAATGCATAGTTTTAATAAAATCTTCAAAATATTTTACCTTGACCGTTTGATCGGGTAATACGAAGCAGGGCCACATTTCCTTTTTTTGCTGAATTTTTACCGCATCCGTTAAAAATAGTATAACAGTTCGTCCGGTGATTTCACCGAAACAAAAATAAATTGTAGAACCGAGTTAGCAAGTCGTAATGGAAGCTTGATATATTCGAATATTCGCGAAATGAGTCTGAAATGAAAATAATCGAATTGAGGAGGGACTTTAAGTGTACAGGTCATGTCAGGTCATGTCGTGTCATGTCGGGTCGGGTCGGGTC
Organism: Lamellibrachia luymesi; assembly: GCA_009193005.1. Classification (NCBI taxonomy): domain Eukaryota; kingdom Metazoa; phylum Annelida; class Polychaeta; order Sabellida; family Siboglinidae; genus Lamellibrachia; species Lamellibrachia luymesi. Next base: position 26,294 of record SDWI01001630.1, on the reverse strand, counting down.
GGGTCGGGTCGGGTCTGGTCGGGTCGGGTCGGGTCGGGTCGGGTCAGGTCAGGTCATCTAAGTGCACGTGTCTGGACTGTTGCGAAAGAACTACTTTCGTGTGGCGAATGTAAATCACGGTCCCAAGATAGCAGAGATCTGTCACTTCTTGTCGAAGGAACCAACGTTTGACGTAAATGACGTAACTCAGAACAACAGCTACGTGCAATTGTTAGCAGCAATGTGTGTGATCTACGTCAAACGTTCCTTGAACGCTTCGTGAAACTGACAGTTGTGCGTGACTTTTTGTGGCGCGAAGATGTCATTACCTTTGGTATTGCATTATACTATCAAAACTTGACTGGTAGTGCAAGGAGTCATAAGCTCATGAAGTGGTTGTCTTTAGTCCCGTGCAATGCATGGCAACTGGGCTAGTTTTGAATGAAATAACTGCCAGTGCGTCATTTTATATAACGTCTGATTAGTCTTCGTCAGTTTGATTGCTGCATTATAAACATCTAATTGACACGTTGTCACTGCTTCAGAAGCGAAGGCAGAACGTTGCGACACGTGGAACTGAAAATTGCAATAACATTCAACGTTAATAAAATTCTGCGGCAAATTGTATAAACTCGGCGGATACAAAACGACCATATGAAGACTGTTTTGGAGACGCGATACGGACAGGCACTCGTTTTTATATAGCTTTATTTATTCTACCGCAAACGACGAAAGCAGAAATTGCATGCAATATTTATGTTGCATTTATATGGCAAGGACCAATTGCAGATAATTGCTTTTTCCCACCTCTCTGCGATGCAATTTACAAAGCACCTCGAAGACTCCATTCGCAACGCGCACGAAGTAATCAGGAAATAAGCTCTCGCATCCGTAGAGGAGGATTGATACAGCGCGTGGTATGTAGAGCTGGAGTTTCTTTTTGAAGCTGATGTTTCTGCTCTTCCAGATGGTGTTAAGTCTTGACACAGCAGACAGGCCACTGCAATCCTTATTTTAATTTCCTTATTTAAGGTGCCATCTTTGCTTAAGGTGGACCCAAGTTATTTGAAAAAGTCTACTTCCTCAATGTGCTGACCGTTCATCTTGATGTTAACGGGTGTGTTTTTGGTTTGTACTGTTGACAAGTATTTTGCTTTTCTCTGAGCTGACTTTCATCCCATAAGTTCTTGCCTTTTCTTCCAGTCTGGTAGTGAAGTCTTGTTATCGCTGTCTCCCATGAGGTCAATATCGTCCACAAAACAAAGATTACAAATTGGTCTTCCACCAATAGATATGGTGGTGTTGACGTCTTGGAGGGTCTCCTGCATGATGTTCTCGAGGAATATGTTGAAGAGGACAGGCGTGAGTGGGCACCCCTGACAAACTCCTACAGTTGTTCTGAAAAGTTCTCCAAGTTGCTTATTTAGAAGGACAGCACTGTTTGAGTTGGCGTACAGTGCTTGTATGACTTGTATCCGATCTTTGTCGAAGTTGTAGTTTCTCATGACTTGTCACAAGTATTCGTGCCAGATACGGTCAAACGCCTTCTTAAAGTCAATAGAATTGTGGATCAGGTCTTTTTGGTGAAGCAGGTGTTTTTTTATAATCAATGTTACATTGAAGATCTGTTCAGTGGTGCTTCTCCCGGTCCTAAATCCTGCCTGTTCTTCAGCCAGTATTTATTCTGCTTTTCCTGTGAGTCTGTTCAAGATGACTCGTAGCATGATCTTGCTTGGGTGACTGATGAGGCTGATGGTTCTGTAATGTTTGCATAATGTTTTGCATAGTCTTAGTGGAATGATCATAGATTGAGTCCATTCTTTGGACCATTCCTTTGTTTTCTAGATCTTCTTGCGTAGTGTAGTGAGAACCTGTATCATTCCAGGGCCGCCGTGTTTGAGCAGTTCTGCTGGGATGTTGTCAGCGCCGGGGGTTTCCTTCCTTTCAGTGTGCGCAATGCCTCCTCTACTTCTTCTTTCATCACTTGAATATCGTCTGTTTCATCAACACTGCTGGTTTTGCTTTTCAGTATGCTGGTATCTGGTTTCAATTCGTAAATGTAGAGCTCTTGGTAATATTCAGTCCATCGTGTAAGAACGGCCTCGTTATCAGTTAGCAGGGAGCCGTTCGTATCTTCTATAACTGTAGCCTTGTGTTGTTGTTTTCTTGTCAGCTTCTTCAGTGTATCAAATGCTTTCTTGCTGTTACCCTATTCATGGCATTTCTGTGGGTAAAAAGATCATCTTGGTGGTGCCTATCTCCTCTCCAAGAGTTGCCATTTGCCTATAGCTGGGACATAGGTTAGTGACAGTGGCAGAGCGTGTCCACGCTAAGGTCGGTCATACGCACTGCACCATGATGCTCCGAGATCCCTCGTCTAATTAACCTGGTACCTCGCGGTGACCAGTATCCGTTAGTCACCTCCAGGAGGTTTCAACGAGAGTCTTGTTTAGGAGAGGCTATTGTACTGGCAGACAAGGCTTATCCACACGGTGCTTGTCGTTTCACCGAAGCTAGCCAGCGGTGGAAGCTGAAAGCAGAGGTCACAAGCACTCGACCCACTACCACACCTGACGCATCACTAAAACCTGCACTGCAAGCAGCACCAACCAATGTTTAATATAGGAATAGGTGCAAATAAATATATTTTCAGTTGGCGAGCGAATTTTGCTAGACTTTGAGGCTCGTGACGTAGGGTTATCTAACAGTATGGCGCGGCCCATGAAATCAAGACGTGTGTTCAACAAGGTTTTCCTAGTAACAACTGGCGTGATATTCTTAATTGTAGTTACAAATGGCTGTGTTTTAATAGGCCCAAAACCATGACTTTTGTTTCCGTTTAAATAACGGTTCAAATTGGATCAACGATAACATTCGCTATATGGATTTACTACGTATGCAAAATTCACCACCTCTAAGTTCAAACAACGATGTTTAATTGAATGTCATATATAATTTTTTTATATATGCCTAAATACTAACAATTAAATAATAAAATAGTGTGGTGATACCCATGTCAATGACATCCTATGACTTAAATGCAGTATCACTTTATATTTGTGTGACATGGTTTCAGCTTGCACTATTGATATATAGTGGAAATAAATGTATGTTTCTCTATGTCTGATATATAAATGAACATATTCACTGTTCTCTTTTGTCACAAATATGTATACTTGGCAATAACCAATATGCATAAACTAAACAGAGCCGACACATGAACACACCGAAATAAANTATTTCTGACAGTCACTGATGGTTTCTGATGCTTTAGACATCAGATAGGTATTTCTAATGAGGTGGTAAATACCATGGTATTTACTATCTCATCAGAAACTTGCCAACCCTGGCAGTTATTATCACAAAAAGGTCATAATTTCATATTTATACATGGTTAAAGTCCAGTAACTTTAGTGATATACCTATAAGAATGATTATAGACATGAAATACGTATTTATTGCACTTCAATAAGGCTTAACACAGCCTCGAAACAGTACGCTTTTGACCACCTAGAACGTCGTCTGTCCGTGGAAGCGGAAGGCGCACCTCTCGTGTACCACGCCACGAGTGTTTGCGCGCTGTTCCCCATACCAGAAATATGTACGATTTACGACATCACATCCAACAAGGACGTCTACGTTCCAGTTCGCACGCGTGGCGCTAACAATGAGTTAATGACGTGTGGCAGACCACAATTTCCGGACGTTTCCAGCGCCACGTCAACCGGTTAATGGGGTGACGTCTGGTTGCGGCTACGTGAATCACTTGTGCGACTTCGCACTTCAAGTTCCTTTGCAATTCGTCTCTGGTGTAGGATTCGGTTACGCGGGCCGTGGCAAACAGGTCTTTGTTGATATCGATGGAATTTATGATTATACATTTATTCGCGCCTGTATATGCTGTTTTATTTAATTTCCAGTCAGTTACACAGCGACTGGTCGAACATTTGACCGACAAGACAACGTTATGGAAGTCACTGGAATTCATTGAGTTGTTTTACACGCAAATGAAGGCTCACTAAAATGATGCATACAATATCTACTTCAAACGTTGAAAGTAACACTTCTCAAACAGGTCTGACACAATTAAATAGTACTAAATTCTAATCACAACAATAATTTATTTTCGAATATAAACTATGTTATTACCGCTGTCGAGTTGGAGAAACAGTGTATGCGTGATTTCAGAAAGTATTCTTTCTCACAGAGGACGATAAATTAATGGAGCAAAGTATCGACTGGTTGTGTAGATGCTATCAGCACGAATATGTTTAAAAAAGTTACAGATATCTCATGAGGGCGGGATGAATGATAAATGAATAATAACGCTGGACTCTCGATAATGGTTTCATTGTCCACTTGTCATATGGGGGTTTGCTTAGTTTGGGCAATCGTGTTAAGTCTTCTTAAACTACTTTTTCAGAACATCACGCCAAACCGTCCTTTCTAGAACCCAGGAGAGGGAACGCCATCATTAAGGGTGGTCACTATCAGGATGAATGTCGTCCTCAGTGGTTGTTTTACGTTAGCAGTGTACGAGACGGGACCACACATTAGCGTGATCTTTCGAGCCTCGAGGGATACGCAGTCCATAGTTTGAATAGCCATCTTTTTACACCAAACGTACCGTGCTTGGTCCGTGTCTAGAAACCAGAACTCGGGTATATAAAGCGGATGTGCTGACCACTGCACTACCTCTCTCTCACCCCTATTTCTTCTAAGATATACACAAATATACTGTTTCATTACTAAATATCCCACTCGTGACGTGAGTTTGTATTACGCACGTGTAGGACATTCATATAATTCTCAGTACGAGAACAAAGGATACCCTTCGTCACCCGTGGAGACCTCACACGAAGAACCTTATATTAAATTTCGAACCGAACCTTGATATAAGTAATATGATGACGTCAATTACCAGGCCTGCATAAACGAAGACAGCAGCTTATTTGTTCGGCTGAAGTTCCACGAAGAGAGGACAGAATAATATGCAGTGCGAAGGCTGTAATGTAGATCCGATGTCGATGTCATACACGCATGCACGCATGGAAGCATGCACGCACGCAAGCACCCACGAACGCACACACACACACACGCACGCACGCACACACGCACGCACGCACGCACGCACGCACGCACGCACGCACACACACACACACACACACACACACACACACACACACACACACACACACACACACACATATTGCATTAATTACATGAAGACAATGCACTAGTCAATATACAACGAAATTGGAAGCAGGAGAGGCAGGCGCGTCGATAGCCGTACGCACGTACGCACGTGCTTCCACGTCAATGTGCTAAAACAAATATTCATGATGGACACAGTCCAGCAGATCGCTTTCTTGCGTATCTTTCATGGTGAGCTCGAATTAGACGATGATACACAAGCTGGCATGAAAAACAGAACTAATCTGCTATTGCTCTGTGAGATAAGATGGTCCAGTCGTGCGAACGTTCTGTATGCATATACGGGTTACACATCTCTTACATAGATGCATAACCCACTCTTCTGAGATATTTGTTAATTTTGTTTTAAAAATATTCACGCTGCTAGCATGCAACACAATCTGTAGATTGATTAATGTGTCCTGCCCTAATAAGTAATTAAAACGTACATAATTTGCCGTAGTCAATGACAACGAGACATACCTAAAATATACACCTCCTGATATATGCGTGCGCAATATCAATGCCTATCGCGCTTCATGATAGTTGAGTCATAGGCTACCTATTCACTACATCGCTTCAGAGCACGATGAGCTATTTCGATAAACCGGTATGCAGGTTATGCGTAATAAATAATGGACGGGTGAGATAAATAAATTGTGCGGAACAACGCAATCAGTTAATTACGTCAGCGTGATGATAAACACGTGACGCGCGTTGAGTGTCCAGTCACCACCTCGTCGCCGAACGACACCACCAGGCGGCGCTGGTGTCGACGCCGGTATATATGCGCCGACTCGACGTAAACGCCGTCAGTACAAACCTCCACTCGACAGTTTGTCACAGAGAAGGAAGAGGCGCCAGCATCGTGTGTGAACAATCGCAGACAGCTTCAGAGCATTGTCGTCCATATATTTTGCAACAGAGCTCGCTAGTTCCGGTTGCGCGTGCATTGCTGTAGACTTTGCGTAAGACACCATCTGTGCAAGTGCCAGAACGCTCTTCGGCCGAAGATCGCGGCAAGAACCCGTTCCGAATACCAGAAAGACCCCGCGCCCGCCCGTCAATCCTCGGCTCGACCATGGCGCTTGTCTTCCGTCGCCGTCAAGCGAACAACACCCACGTCTGCTTCATGTTTGTTCTGTTTGCTCTCTTTCTCGGTGTCCACTCGTCGGCGACAGGACAGGGCAAGAAACTCTACTTTAACAACGACGGTCTCGAGCCGGTTACGCGAGCCCAACTCGGCGAGAATCTCGTGTTAACATGCGAGGCCGGTGGCATGCCGACTCCCATCATCTATTGGCTGTACAAGGGTCGACGGATCAACCAGGTCAGTAGTTTCTTTTAAGAAAATTTTTGTGTGATTGAGAAATAATTTAACGTCGTTTTTGTGACAGTTGCAATGGGGTGTAGGATTTTGATGGAGTAGTTAGCGTTGCTACAGCGAGCAATATACTGTGTTCTCAGGGGATGATGGTTTAAATGTAAACTTTAAATGTTAATGATACCCAAACTAGAGCAACAAAAAGTGTAAAATAAATGTTAAGGGATTTGGATGATTTTCAAGAACGAACGCCCACATCTCTTCTTAAACACGGCATTTATTTTCCTTCCAGAATGTTACATTTTAATGTACCACTAAAGTGTATTTGGAAGGAATTTGGGAAATGTTCAAGCGATTTTCTTCTGCGTTGCAATGTAATTATGCGTGATGATGCTTGAACCGTGCAGAGCAGAATGAGATGTTGCGTGTTGTCATAAAATCTCATATGGTCAATCAGTCGACATAGGGTTATTGTCAGCTATTGATTAGTGACTATTGATTAGTGACTACGGGCGGTCACAGTGAAAGGGAAATGACATTACATAATAATATTGTGTAATTGTCCCGATAGTCACAATGTCACAACAGACAACATGTAACCTTGAGCGCGCACAAGACGATTTTGTTAATCTGGCGGACGTTAATTAACTTCACCCGTGAGCTCTTTTACTGAGAAATAGTTGGCAGTAGCCTTCATTCAAAACACCTCCTGCCCGCATTAATGGTCATGCTACTCTGAGGTTGCTTCAACGTAAACGTCCTTTTGCTTGACGACCATAATATGTTACCAAACACGTAAGAATAGCTGCGTGGTAGCGAGCCCCCGTGTTGACGGAAATAATCGGGAACGTCCGTAGCGCCTTTCGTGAGCGTCCTCGCACGCTAGTGCAGGGCTTAAAGTTAAGAGTTAACACAAACACATCAATGTTTGATTAGATGACGTTGCCCGTGTAAATCTTCTGAGCGACCATCTGGTTACTGATACGATCTCCGTCATGTTTACCGATGCTCTCATATATCGTAAGCGGCACTTGATTCTCGTAATAGGAGTTCTTCCACGATGTCGCCAGCAGTTCCTTTTGCCCGACTGTTTGAACAAATATCTATATACATCTTCATCAAACTTCATCGGCAAGACGAGATCACAAAAACAAAGCTCAGGAGGACAGACCAACGCAGCATCAGGCAAGATGGGCTTGGACACACCCTCCGGGCAGAAACTAACGATATAATGACACATGCCCTAGAATGGGTTCCTCCAAGAGAAAAACGGAACAACCGGGATAGAAAGCAATCAGCCCAAAACAGATTTTTGAGAAGAGTTAGAGCGAAAATTAGTAATAAATGTTTCAACAATGTCCTTGCTAACTTTTGTGGTATCTTTATTGTCCGCCAGGCTGGTGCCCGAATCAAAGACGATGACGTCATCTACGAACGACCGGCACCGGAAATGATGAGCCTCGGCTCGACAAAGTCTCGTCTCGTCATCGACTGCGTCTCGCGAGACGACGTCGGCGAATACACGTGTGTTGCTGAGACGCCCTCGCAAAAGATCAGGTCGACAACCTTCCTCCAGATCGGTGAGTCAGATGCGCCGATACGTTCTTTGTAGCTAGAGAGTTGAGTTGCCGAACTACGTCCCGCGTGTTGCGCAACGGCGCATGGGGTTAAGGGAAGACGTCGACCAATACTGTTGTTATTGCGTACGCCAACGCTAATTACTTTATATGCAATTAAGCATGTCGCTTTAATACCTTTGCTATCATTGTCATGTTGTGTTTTGTTAGCGTGAACAGGCTTTTCTCAATGACTATTACAATTGAATTATTTATGATGTGAAACGTTTTACATTTTTATTACAACTTTATGTGCAAGTACAGTAGAACACGATTCCACAATTGCACACACCAGTACGGCGCACGCGCGTGCGCCCACACGCACGCATGCACGCTCGCGCGTTCGCGCGCGCGCACACACACATACAGTGAAATACACTTAAAATGAAGCAAGCCAACATAATGACACACATATTCAAACGCACAAACACAACGAAACAAACTTCATCAAACACAGTGAACCACATTTAATAAAAATCGGTACAGTGATACAAACTTAATGAAACACACCACCACATTGAAGCTTCAGTAAACATGACAACGCAGTGATAAAAAGACATAGAAAAGTGAATAGTTCCGATTGTTATCGCGTAAATCTAAATAATAATCCGTCTTCAAAACCTACCATTCAGATAACGAGTCCGTCATCAAGTATTCTATTTTACTATATTTGATTTTGTTGAACGTCTACTTTAACGATTTATATTTGACGTTGGCGTTACGAAACTAAAAGGTATATCTAGCCTAATTTGTCTTATTCACTTTCTGCGAGCATTCTGCCATTTGGAGAGTTCTTGGTTCGCTTTTATCTGTCATCTTCTTTTTGGCGAATGTTCTTTAAATCTGTCGTAAATTTCACGTTCCTTTTCGTTTTTCGAACATTTTACTCATACCATTAGTCGGCATTCATGCATTATTCTAAATAATTCGCAATTTTAAAACGTCCACTCTTGTTACCTGTATTTGTGTTGATAACAGTCATAATTCATATATTTTATTTCGTCACGCGTCACTTCTAACACTTCGTTAAGTTCATTAGTTCATTAACTGATTTCCCCACTATTTCCATACCCATATATTAAAGGTTTCTAATAATTTGATGTTTCATGGTGATGTTTTAATACCTTAACATTCATGTATATGCAACAAACTCTGTGACACGTCGTTCATCAGACAAACAAAATGCGGTATCAAATGGTAACGTGTTTCAAACGCTTTGTCTATGACGTTGTTTTAAACAGAAAAACACATTTAATAATTTCACTTATTTTTTTCATCTGTAACAACTAAAAGGTGCTAAGTATGGTCGTGTTTATTGTAAAATCATGATGTACAGTATAATCTATATCTATTCTAGCATATTGACCGCTCAGATGTTTTCATGTATGTTTTCATATAATTTAAATATTATCTGTTTAAAGTGAATAATTCGACCCGAGTATCGTGTTTACATTGCATGGTGAACGTCTAGGTCGATATTCATAAAGAGATAACGGTCAAATTATATTTAAAAATTGTGGTTAATTAAAACATATTTAGTCGGTCAAGATGTTAGAACACATAAACTTTATACTAGATAACATGATTTATTGATTCAAACGATCACACTTTGTACTTTTAGGTCACATTTGAATATGTTTGTTCATATTGGTGTCTTCGCGAAGTGTCGCTCGTTGTACAAAAATGATACGCTTCCACATACTCACGATAATTTCGCGTTTTTGTCTACCCACATGACAGCTGGTTTGCGGCAACATCTGTTACTGAAGTACCCGTTACTACTTGCGTGGATCGGTTTGCAGATTTGGCTGGAGAATATGAAATGGAATGGTACTTTAGCTGTTGTTTCGTCTGGTTCAATGTTTTATTCGAGGCACGTGCCTTTGGGTCTGTAGAGATATTGACAGAAGTGAAGAAATGCACTGTTTGGTTGGTGCCTTTTTGCTAAATCTCTCTTCAAATTCCACTTGCTGTGTGTTCAGTTTCGCGGACCAGAGCACGACAGTGTGAACGATTATCAATGAAAGAACCAACCAAATTTACAGCCGGTTATATTCCGTTTATATCCGCACGCTAAAAACCGCCATCCAAATGTTCCGCGTATGTTTTCAAGTTAGCTACAACTTAGAGGTTTACCATAAAACATATTGTACTAACAACTACAAAAATGCTTTGCTAAGTACCAAAGCGTGTTATACTTGACAAAACGTAGCCCAACACTGTCTGTACACCAACGTGTACACTACCCCAATGTGTACAAGGTATACATAAGCTATTACAATATTTCTTACTGAATTAATATTAGATACGAATATTTTTACATGTTACTTTATTACATGTGACAACACTTTCATGCATTTAACATCCGAAGGATTAACAAAATAATTTCGCATTTCTGTTCATCGCATTGTAAACATAGATGAAAAAAAATACGACAATTTGCAATTTACTGATGTAACTAACATAAATTGGGTTTAAATGTATTCATTTTATGAACCTCTAACATACCACCGGCTTTCTAAACCATAAAGAAGTGCTTATTTGGATTGCTGTAAAATGATAAGTGTGTCTGTGATGGATTGTTTAGATACAGGTATAAGTGTATAGGCACCACTGTCATTTCATACTATTTATAAGGCTCTTAATTTAAAATACATTATATTTAAGCCGCTTTCATGGAACGTATCTCATGAAATACAACTCACTGCAATGTGTTCCCGACTGGGACGGTCAATATAAAAGTCGCCCAAAAGTGCCTTTTCGAAAAGCTTGTAAGTCGTACGAAATGCCTGGGGAAATAGTTAAATATCCGCTACAGACACATTTGTCTTAAAGTTTTCCACTGATTGGAAGAATATTCAAATTGCATAGTCCTACAGACCCACTAGACGCACGCACGTTACTGCACTGCACAACCAACATTCGTTTGGTTTCACTATACACCGGCTTTTCAACAAATGCATGTCAACCCATGTAAATGCAAGTGTAAATGTTTCAATTTATTCAAATGTAAATGCAAATGCCATTTTTCATGACTGCATTCAAATGCAAATGTTTTGGAGAAGCATTCAAATGCAGGTGCAAATGTTTTGGTTGTGTGTGTTCAAATGCATTTGAATTAATTTCAAATGTGTGTCTTTATATCAAATGTGCGCTATGTTTGGAGCAAAAACAAATGTACAAACACACATTATTAATTTATTACAGTAACAAAGTTACATGTACTAACATAGCCATTGTAATGCAGAATCTAGCAATAAACAGCATAAAAATGTTTTTGCATTTGAAATGCATGAGATTGAACATTTGAAAAATCACATGTTTCGGGGTCACGTTGAAATGCATCAGATAGAACAATTGGAAAAGCATACGTTTCGGGGTCTGATTGAAATGCATGAGATTGAACATTTGGAGAATCATATGTTTCGGGGTCACATGAAATGCAAATGTTTAGGGTAAGCATTCAAATGCAAACGCACTAAAACTCACTGTGTATTTGAATGTGCATTAAAAGGTTGAATATTCAAATGCATTTTTACAATTGTTGAAAGCCTGATTACACGTCCGGTGTGTGGTCACCATGCACAGTACACATTGCATGCAGCTCACGACTTGGACATTGCCGTAACAGTTTCATTGCGATAAACTTCAGTCACTCTCGCGAATTGCGGACAAAACTCGTCGGACACAATTTAGCTGTCACGATCTACGACAGAAATATTAACACTGGGTCCCCAGCGACGCCCAGAAAGCGGTAGCATGCTTATTAGAGAACGACATAGTAAAATGAGAACGGATCGTGTGAAGTATAAAGCTACAGAATATAGAGTGGTTCATGTTCATGTATTTATATGAACTTGAACCACTCTATATTTGGTGCCATCATATTTAACATATTTTCATTTCACACACGCACGCACGCACGCACGCACGCACGCACGCACGCACACACATACACACGCAGTGAAATACATTTAAATTAAGTGCCTGCGTCCGTGCGTGCGGGCGTGCGTGCGTGCGTGTGTGGGTGAAATGAAAAAATATCCGTGTGGCTTTACCTGATAACAACAATAAGGCAGCTAATGTGCTGCGTACACTTCCCGAAAAGTACCATTAAGTTTACCACCTGACAGTTGTGTTTAACTGAAAGTACAATCAGCTAGGTGCTCGCAATAGACGAGCGTCAGACATCCCAGTTGTAATAAACATTTCCGGATTGCCATGCTGCCAACATAATGATGTGTGGCGTCGATCGCGGAAAGTGTAATAAACACAGCCAGGCTCTGCAGTACAAGTGGCTTGGGTTTATTCGGGGCACTTCATCTTGGTAGCAGCGATATTTTAATCAATGGCACAGACACGCAAAAACTTCATATGGCGCGTCGTATGTGGCGTTAGAGACACTCCTTTTTAATTGTTGCCAACACCGATGAAGATTGTTTGTTTAGAAATTTTAAAATTACGTTTTCACTATTCAACCCCCACCAAGTAATAGTAATAATATCATCAAAAATATCAGTGAAATGATTTTTGCACGGGTTTGTTAACGGTGTTATATTTATTAACATATATTGTTTCTAACCAGATATTCCGTTATTGTATTTACATTGTTTTCCTGCGTTATGGACAGTGTCAGTTGTGACTTGGTCGAGCAAAAAAACACACAAGTGATAATAACAATTATACTTGCAATTCGTTTATGCCGAACACAGTGGAGTTGGTGTTTTAAGTTTTTTTTACAGGAAGAAGGTGTAGCCTAATGGCGAACACTCACATGAAATGGGAATCGCGTGTATCAGCCATGTCAATGGTCAGAAATGCGAATAGCCTATGTTGACATTAAAATAGATTAGTGTATGATCTGTTGATACATTCTGCATTGTAAGAGATCGCTGTGGTTATCGTGTGAAAGATAGAAATCACGTCCAAATGTCTTGCTTTCTTTCAGTTCCATACGATACATACAGTATGGTCCTGCGATATCATAAATGTCTTCGATGATATTTCACCACGTTTTCTATATGTCCGTCCGTCCACTTTATTTATATCCTTGAATATTATATGGGTTCGAGACAGCTAAATACACATACTCGTGATAGACAATGGACGCACCTATCTCAACACGCACAAGTATGGTGACTTCTGAAGGTAATTTCGTGCGAGAAATACCGTGGCGCATGTCAGTTGGTCTTGGCTGGAGAAGGTTGATAAGGATCTGTTGGCAGTATTCGTCATCATTCGTGTTCCGTTTTCTGGGGATTACCTCTTCACAAATAACTTCCGTCGTACAACCCTAGGGATCCCAAACTAATTTTCATCCGGATATGAGATCGTGTCCACTCGCAGATTCCGTTCTTTGCGAGGGCAGCTCATACATGGTGTGGCCAAGGCCTTGTTGGTTTCAAGTTCTCAAGGACTACGTAAACAAACCAAGTATAAGCCATCTCGGTCGTGATTTCTTTGTTCAAATATAGTCCTTATAAAGTTCCCCAAGACAACTAAAATGTTTAGAACTACATATGAATGGAGACTCTTCTTGGGGCTCAAGTTTTAATGTGCTGTTTCCATCTGCTTGCAGACGAAGGGCTGGATATGCTAAAGGCGTGCGTTCTCGACAGTCTAAACAAAGGTACGTTACTTTGCGACCCATTTGTTATTGACACACACGCACGCACGAACGCACGCACGCACGCACGCACGCACGCACGCACCACACACACGCGCGCATGAACGCAAGCATGCACACACCACACACGCGCGCGCATGAACGCACGCATGCACACACCACATACACGTGCGCATGAACGCACGCATGCTCACATCACACACACGCGCGCGCATGAACTCACGCACGCGCACACTACACACACGCACGCATGAACTCACGCACGCACGCACGCACGCACGCACGCACGCACGCACGCACGCACGCACGCACGCACGCACGCACGCACGCACGCACGCACGCACGCACGCACACACACACACACACACACACACACACACACACACACACACACACACACACACACACACACACACACACACACACGCTTCTTGTCAAAATGGCAAATATATGGTTAACTCTATTGTGAATATTATGTCAACTTTGATAATACTAATATAACACTTATGCCGACCAAAATGCGTAAATGCAATTACGAAGCGCTTAGAAACATCGCCAACACGTCTGGGATTTGTGAACGCCTATCTACGTAAAATGCATCGTTGTACTCGCATCAAAAGCTAACCTAATTATCCTGTAAAAGCTACCAACAATGCACACGCAGTTCGGTTCTATTCGAGGCAGTTAACATATCACAAGTTTGGTCGCAGCGCGTCAGGATAGTGAAGGCGCATTTACTGAAAATGCTTCACCCACATCAATTAATTCGGTCCTATGGTACACAAGGCGAGACCACATGGCAAGGCATGGGTTTTTTTCCTTTGTTTTTTGTTGCAATTACACATTTTGGGCCGTTTTTGGACCAAATTAAAAAAAAAATACGGAATGTCCGACAGCGGTTTGTTACGCAAAGTCTCGTAAACTGTAGTTGCTAACAGATTAGAAACAGCCTAAGCCCTTTTGTTTTGGCGCGCTGCTGAATTTGGGTTTACCGATTATCTTAGCGCAACAGAAATGCCGTTATTGCATTGTAATGGAGCGGACAATTAAGACCACATATGAGATGCGTAGATCTACGGTAATCCTTTTGTATGTGCCGACGATTGCAGTGAAACCGCCGAAGGTGTACATGTGGACGACACAGCGGATCGAGTACGAGGGAAACGATGTCCAGCTGTTCTGCCGGGCGAGTGACCGCCGTAACGTCAGGATCAATTGGTTTGACCGCAACGGAGACCAAATCATCAACGACTCGCAGTACAAGGTAGGCCCTATGTCCTAGAGCCGGACTTGTTGACTCGAGTCGTACACGTTCATGACTTGTTACTTGCCTTGGAATTCATATAGATGACTCGAGACTTGACTTGGAGGTCATTCACTTGATACTTCACTTGATTTGCAAGTTTGTGACTTGCAACAAGTTTGGTCACTCTAAACGCAACAGGAAACCATGTTTTGGGGACAGGCTGCACCAAATGCAAAACTTATTAAATATTCTTATAATTTGCTAACGTTGTGGCGGGGAAGCATTGGCGTATTTTTCCCGCAAAAAAATACCGCCGACAATCCGCTGAATAATCATGGCGATTGGTAAACCCTGGTGATTTGGGACTTGACTTGGAATTCAGAGAGATGATTCGAGACTTGACTTGGACGTCATTGACTTGGAGAATTGTTTACACCTGATTTTTAAATGTTATTACGTTATTGTGGTTTATTATCGTTTGTTTATTACATTTTCGAGAAATTGTGATGTTATTTCTTGTAACAATCGTCAACTCAACGCAAACAGCAAGTCGACCCTTCAATGTGACTATGTATTATTTATCTAAAAACGGCAAAGTTGTTTAAGGCTTGATCTATCGGTATGTGTCACATACCCTATTATCGCCGCTCAGAAACGCCATTTTGCGACATTACATGAGTCACAAAAATAGCCAACTTTTACCACATCAACGTCTCCGTCCTCAATGATTGGACCACTGAGCGAACGCATTATGTACTTGTGACAGAAGTCGCACAATAAATCGGTAAATGTCAATGAAATTAATGCATCGTCTATTACAAAAGTGAGTGACGGTTCCACTTTCTAATGCCGCGATTGGAGCTAATCCAACGTCTTGAACCGACGCCATCACCGCGGGCAGATGGACGTTTAGCTAGAAAACGTACATTAGTCGAAGCAATTAGGACGGAATCCTTTCAAATAGACCAATCTCGTTTTGCCGGGTTAATAAGCCATTTACTGCGCCGCGGGCGCAGGCGAGCTACAGACGCTCGTTTTCGAATCCGTCTCCGTCATTCGGTGATTATTAAATTAGTTCTTTATAGGCTAAGCCTTTCAAATGTGTGGCGTCGACACGAGTTTAGGAATGACGCGTGAACGGGCGGAAATGCCAGAACCCATAGTAGCGCCCGTTCAGACGTCAACGTCTGCGGCTAATGGTTGGGTTGTTTCACGAAGCAGGTCCAACTTGACAACTTCGGTGTTGAGTTGCTGCTCTATGCTCTATAACCTTATCTATGAAAGGCGCAAAAAAGAATGCGGTTTTAGATAGGTATGAATATATTTATAGCTATTTTTTTTCACTTAAGAAAGATAGAAGAAACACGGGACTGCAGTAACTGAACAGTGTATATTAAATATATTAAAGTTGGCAAATGTCTCAGAAGTGCGGGTTACACACAAATGAAGAATTTTTGGACGCTCGATAAACCAACGACGTTCTTGTCCACTTGTTATCTGGGAGTTTTGCCTTGAATGGCAGTTTTATTAAATCTTGTTAAACCTGTCCTGATTCGGTTTGGGACGCATGATTTGTGTTCACTTCGGCTGTTGTAAGAAGGACATATCTTCTTCTTCCTCCCTTGAGGGGCTGGGGCCACACCACGTAATGTACTCCGCCCTGTCGCGAGATTCTGCCACTCTCTCCTCTGTTCACATCGTCCCTTTCGAGATCTTTAATAACACTCCTTCATACTAATTTGGGTCTTTCTCTTCACCTTCGACCACCCTATTATGTTTTCCTCGCTCTTTTTGCCAGTTTATCCTCACTCATCCTCTGTATGTGTCCTGCCCATCGAATTCTGCTCCCCACTACCTTCATCCTCCCCACTACCTTCATCCTCCCCACTACCTTCATCCTCCCCACTACCTTCACCCTCCCCACTACCTTCATCCTCCGGTGTTTCTTCACTCCGATCTCGTCTCTGAATTCCACCATCTTCTTTATGTCTTCTCGTTTTACTTTACATATTCTCCGAACCAAGTTGTTATCTGCTTCCTGTTGCTTCCTGTTGCTTCTCATCCTGTCTCTCTTTCAGTGCAACTGTATCCAATCCATACACAAGCTGGTACCACGCAGGCTTCCAAGCACGTCCCATTTAGCTGTTTCTTCAACTTTCTGTCTGAAAGAAGGACATGCCTACTATAGACAGAATACATAAGAGAGCATCTAAGCTGATTCCAGAACGGAGACAACTTAGTTGTGAAAAACGCCCAAAAGTCTATTGCTTGACAAACATGGCAACCAATAGATTATGCCGAGATCAAATTGAATTTCTTCAGATTATGATTATGAAAATTAAGTAATCAATTTAAAACATAATGGTTTGATTTAAAATACATTGGGTAAGATTGAACTGGTGGGTAGGTCGGCTCAGGGACAGGTTTGTTGAGAAAGCAGCCAGCGCACCTAAGTTCCACAACTTGTGTCTCTTCAGACTTTAGCTCGACGAAGCTGTCTCGTCAAGTAGTTCATTATGTAAACAACTTATCGGCAGATTTCACCAAGTGTTGATCTAAGCTGTAGTCACAGTGTCACGAGACATTATTTCCATAATGCGATTAACTCCCCTATATGCACACACGAATGATGCACCACTTATGTGCTTATATCGCTATTCACAACACTAGGTGAAGGACTTACTTCAGTTAAGTGATCGGATTAGAAAAAACATATAATTGAGCGCATGATGACGAATCATTAATGGTGCAGATATAAATCAAACTTGTTCGTGTCACCGACGTTTGTCCTTGTGCCTATTGCAGATAACATATACAGTGTATTCACATAACGTTATACAAGTAATAATGATTAACATGTTAAGCAACGTATGCATAGAAACGTTAGCGGTTGTCGGTGAAACGTATAATTCATTAACACATTACGAGTATCGACATACAACACATTATGAATATAATTCATATAGTGTAAATATGCTGATGCTATTATTGTTGTATAACAGATGACACACATTCTTATTCCACTTGACACAGTTCCATCTCGTCACGTCAGTCACGACCGAGGCGTACTCCTCAAGTGGCGATACGTCCTTGCAGTATTATCACAAATCCATACATAACTTATCCCTATGTTTACACACGTGATATTATAAACGTATCCCGATGCAATCGACCGACCTTTAGTAGTTATATACAACAACTGAACAACGTAATGCCAACATAACATGTTATAGTAAATGAAACATTTCCCCCTGAACAACCATAACAAGCAAAAAACGACATTTCCCAATAAAGACGTGACGTAACTTGACTGTCGCGTGTTTGGCAGCCGCGGAGCTCCCTGGGTACGACGTGATATTCGCGTCATTACAAGGTGATAACCAGACCGTACTTAGCCAGAACGTGATTGTGACGTCGCATTGCGTCATAATATTGTAACGTCGATAATACGTCACTGTGCGTAATGTTTTGACGTCGCAGTGCGACGTCACAAAAGAGGGGGGCGGCGGCATCTTGCAGTTCGTTGTGCGATTCTTCTGGGATTGCATTTTCGTCCGCACCAGTGTGAAAATGGACATTTGGTTTTTGCTTGCTTTGTCCTCAATGTACCATGATGCACAATGATGCACCATGATGCACCATGATGCACCATGATGCACCATTGTCGCACTGCTCGCAATGTGAATAACGTGTCGTTGGTGCCTGTGCAGATCCTGGCCAGCGGTGACCTGGTGATATCTCAGATCGACTGGATGCAACACATGGGCACGTACAAGTGCGTGGCCGAGAACGAAGGCGGCCTCGACAGCGTGTCGACGTTTCTATATCCGGTGAGTGCAAGTGAGGGAACGGGAAATGGCGGACGGAAGACGTCGTTTCCGAAATCGCGATGCCTGAAAATTGAATGGCATCTGGGATGCACTAGTTAAGAGATACCTCATCAGATCAGTCGTAGTGCGAGTATGCTTCGCAGTGCTGGGTCCCGGACCTGTAATGACAATATAATTTTTTTATTTATCAGTCTAGCTATACTAGCAGTAACACGTGTCCGCTGACATCCATTCCTGTTTGCCAGTGTTTCTGTGTTCTCTCCTCCCACTGTCTCTATCTACTCCTGTTTTTATCTACACATAACTGTAAATATAGAGTTGTCCGCGTTTAATATCATTCCAGTCTTTCGAGATCTACGAAGAGCTGAATTGCGAGTGCCACATCACAAAATAAAGAGTTGAAAACTGGTTAAAAAAAAAAAACAGCACAATAGCTCACCGTTATTATAATTTTGCGTTGGTGCTACATTCAGTCAAATGCAAATCTGGTCTTTTTCTCTTTTAAAAAGATTAGAAAGAAAAAAAATTAACAAGATTCTTCATATATAAGTGTTGCCATCCCTGATGTATTTGTCAATTTTTTTAGACATAATTTTATGCGCGCTATTAGTATTTACACAATCTGTAGATAAGTAGTTAATTCATTTATTTTACTCTGTTCGAATGAGTGTCAACTCTAAATTGCACTTTCTAAGATCTGGTCATGCACTCCGCCATTGTTCTGTACAGTTGTCTCAACATAAACGTTACTTATATGTCTTACGTTTTTCAGACTGTACCGTAAGCGAAGTTCGTCAGTTTCATGACGAAGTCACCTAGAGAAACTACGATCTACACACGTCGTTACGTCATCGCGCCTACGTCTATGCGAGTCGGCTGAAACACGCGAAGACGTCTTTACCATTGTTCGGGCGCAAAACTAC
Organism: Lamellibrachia luymesi; assembly: GCA_009193005.1. Classification (NCBI taxonomy): domain Eukaryota; kingdom Metazoa; phylum Annelida; class Polychaeta; order Sabellida; family Siboglinidae; genus Lamellibrachia; species Lamellibrachia luymesi. The sequence goes on along the minus strand of SDWI01001630.1, from coordinate 6,557 downwards.
ACACAAGTGAATGGAGAAAATATCTTAGCACCTGCAACAGTGGACCAATCAGTCTGATGTCCGCTGGCTAAAGCAGAACACATTTCAGGACTCGTTTCCAACATTCGTTTGCGAGCCATCACATCGTCGTGACATTGACGCCTGAAGCCACGGCAACACCGCCGTAATCTGCCACAGTAATCTCGACCTTTACCACGGATGTGTTTATGACTGACGATATTCTTACTATTTATAAATAATGTGTTACTGACTTTGTCTTATGTCGCCATTCCATTACTGATTCTGCGTAATGTTGAATCCACGTTTAGTTTTGGATAAATGTCCACGGAACGTGAAGTATATTGCAAATTTCAGTCTCGTGTTGTTTTTTGACTGATTTTTTAGGTATCCAATGATACCGGGGATAACACATTAAATCGTTAGTACACTTATTTCCAATGTGGTCCTCCTGGTTTTAAGAGTGTCCTTCTCTAGAGCTAGTGAGTCCATCACAGGTTTTTTCCATTTCCCTGCATGGGATCTTTTACTTCCCCTGGCACAGACACCAGATAGAGGCAAAGTGGGGTGAACGAGCTTCGAAAC
>SDWI01001629.1:67336-78712 GCA_009193005.1 Lamellibrachia luymesi | reverse complement strand
CACACACACACACACACACACACACACACACACACACACACACACACACACACACACACATATATATATGAAGGTCATATCAACATTGCAACGATGAGTGTCTAATTTTCAATAATTACCGATGTTATATTTGTCGAGTGCTGTTGAATGTCAGAGGAGTGCTCTTGGATGTCTGACGAGTGCTGTTGGATGTCGGAAGAATGCTGTTGCATGTCTGACCAGTGCTGTTGGATGTTTGACGAGTGCTGTTGGATGTCTGACGAGTGTTGTTGGATGTCTGACGAGTGCTGTTGGATGTCTGACGAGTTCTGTTGGATGTCGGATGAATGCTGCTGGATGTCTGACGAGTGCTGCTGGATGTCTGACGAGTGCTGTTGGATGTCGGATGAGTGCTGCTGGATGTCTGACGCGTGCTGATGGATGTCTGATGACTGACTTGCAAGGACTTGTTTCCATGCACTGCGTTCGTTCTCAAGGAATACTTTGTCATTAATGTCAACGACGGTATGTTCAATCTAAAATATATAAGGACTACGCAGTTACACCCTCGCAAATATCATTTTAGGTCGATACATTCGATTAATACAATTACAAAACATCATTACAGCCCACGATGGTCTCGCAGTATGATAGTGATTAACCGATACATATTGCCTATATATCTGGCAGGTCATGTGATGCGCCATGACGAAGCAGCCAACAAAGTCATGCTCTGGAAGCTCGATGGCCCTCGGAGAAGAGGTCGACCAACAACTACTCTACAAAACATAATAGAGAAAGACACGAACCTCAGAGGGACAAATCTAAAAGCAGCAATGCAGAACCGAAACCTCTGGAAGATATATATATATATATATATATATATAATACAAATATATATGATTGTTGTTTAATTTGATAGATTTTACAACATATGTTTACTAACACCTGCAAAGATATACAATACCTGCAGTATGTCAGCCGCAGCCGTTTGGGCCGCCGGGTCACCGTGTCGTCGATGATGGTCCAATAACAGATTTATCAATGTCTGCATCACATCGGACAGCTCAACCACGGTCAACTTCATGGTCTTAGAATGCATGAGGGAATTTCGTGTTACTCTTACCTAAAACACACCACACTTGATTATTCATCCTGGAACAAAAATATAATCGTCACAATAATATGACTCTAAAGGAAATTTATAAAAAATAGTAATATCACAATCAGTATGATGGATGGAGTATATAATTACAAACCTTTCTTCCTCTATTGTTATCTATATGTTATTAGTTCAGATTTCTGTATGAACTGTATTTGCTTATTGTGAACAGTTACAATCAGCTTAATTGTATTTGAACATTATCTAACAAAACACTATATGTATATATATATAATACAACTTTATATGATTGTTGTTTAGTTTGATAGATTTTACAACATATGTTTACTAACACCTGCAAAGATATACAATACCTGCAGTATTTCAGCCGCAGCCGTTTGGGCCGCCTGGTCACCGTGTCGTTGACGATGGTCCACTTACAGATTTATCATTGTCTGCACCACATCGGACAGCTCAACCAATGTCAACTTCATGGTCTTGGAATGCATGAGGGAATTTCGTTTTAACCTTACCTAAACACACCACACTTGATTATTCATCCTGGAACAAAAATATAATCGTCACAATAATATGACTCTTAAGGAAATTTATAAAAAAATATTAATATCACAATCAGTATGATGGATGGAGTATATAATTACAAACCTTTCTTCCTCTATTGTTATCTATATGTTATTAGTTCAGATTTCTGTATGAACTGTATTTGCACTTATTGTAAACAGTTACAATCAGCTTAATTGTATTTGAACATTATCTAACAAAACACTAGACTGTCTAAACTTAGTAGCAAAATAAACATGAATTAGATATTGTCAGCTTGAGTCACGACACAATTAATTCGCCCGATCATGCAATGCATACATCTAGAAATGATGTCCGTATTTAGTTGAATATATATATATATATATATATATATATATATATAATTTCTTTTTATTACATGCTATATATAAAAAATATATATATATACTCACTGCATCAGCTTTAGTTATGTCTACGATTTTAGCAAAGTGGTTGCAATTGCTAACGAGCTGTATAAGCCCTGACCCGTCAGTGTCTGAAGATTTGACGCTTGATCGGTCCTGTCCTGAACCCATGTAAACTTTCGCCACCTGCCAATGTTGTAGCGGCCATTGACAGATGTCAGCGTTACTCATTGTTAACTTGGTGGACGGCTGGGTACGCCTTACAGCAATCTCAGTTAGCCAGTTTGAGCACACACCGGTAGGACAGTTGATTGACCATTGCCCTCCGACGTACTTTGCATTTGAACACGAACACGTACCAGTGGGTGTAGTTCCTCCACACCGAACCACAAGCGCCTGGTGCAGCTTCTTCATTTCTATGTCGCAGAACTTTCGTAGCACATCGACTGTCAAATTCAGTGCTCGGGTCGCCTTCAACCATCGAATGTAGGCAGGGTCATTCAACAATCCGACAACGGGACTTCCACCTGCTGTGGTAGTAGTAGATGTAGGTGTCACGGAGACTGAAGCCGTCCCTGTTGGAACAGCTGTCACAGCGATTGAAGCCGTCCCTGTTGGAACAGCTGTCACAGAGACTGAAGCCGTCCCTGTTGGAATAGCTGTCACAGCGATTGAAGCCGTCCCTGTTGGAACAGCTGTCATAGCGACTGAAGCCGTCCCTGTTGGAACAGCTGTCACAGCGACTGAAGCCGTCCCTGTTGGAACAGCTGTCATGGAGACTGAAGCCGTCCCTGGTGGAACAGCTGTCACAGCGATTGAAGCCGTCCCTTGTGGAGTAGCTGTCACAGCGACTGAAGCCGTCCCTGGTGATGCAGTTGTCACCGGAAGGTGCGGTATTGTGATGGTTACTACTAAGGGTCCTGGAATATATAATACCGTCCCGGGTGTTGCAGTTGTCACGGGAAGTTGCGACATTGTGATGGTGTGTAAAGGGTGCTACAACAGACAGCCGACAAATGCATAAGTGTCGTAATTCAATGTGTCAATAAGTAAGATTTGGTCACCTGATTAAGCAATATAAACTCACAACTGGTTGGTCACGTATCAGTAGATCAGAAAAACACACATTGCCGTATTTGATTGGCAATAGATCCGGTACTACGCGAGTCATCAGTTCGCATCCATTGCCACCTAACTACTATTCAAGTCTTATATTAGGCACGAGTCAAGCACCAAACCAAAGAAAGTCTTATATATATATATATATATAATTTCTTTTTATTACATGCTATATATAAAAAAAATATATATATATACTCACTGCATCAGCTTTAGTTATGTCCACGATGTTAGCAAAGTGGTTGCAATTTCTAACGAGCTGTATAAGCCCTGACCCGTCAGTGTCTGAAGATTTGACGCTTGATTGGTCCTGTCCTTTGCCCATATAAACTTTCGCCACCTGCCAATGTTGAAGCGGCCATTGTCGGATGTCAGCGTTACCCATTGTTAACCTGGTGGAAGGCTGGGCACGCCTTAAAGCAATCTCATTTAGCCATTTTGAACACACAGTGTTAGGGCAGTTGATGGACCATTGCCCTACCGTGCACTTTGCATCTGAACACGAACACGGGCCGGGGCATGGAGTTCCTCCACACAGACGTACAAGCACCTGGTGCAGTTTCTTCATTTCTATGTCGCAGAACTTTCGTAGCACATCGACTGTCAAATTTAGTGCTCGGGTCGCCTTCAACCATCGAATGTAGGCAGGGTCATTCAACAATCCGACAACGGGACTTCCACCTGCTGGGGTAGTAGTAGATGCAGGTGTCATTCCGACTGAAGCCGTCAGCGGTTGTGCAGCTGTCACGGAGACTGAAGCCATCCCTGGTGGAACAGCTGTCACAGCGATTGAAGCCGTCCCTTGTGGAGCAGCTGTCACAGCGTAAGAAGCCGTCCCCGGTGATGCAGTTGTTACCGGAAGGTGCGGTATTGTGATGGTTACTACTAAGGGTCCTGGAATATATAATACCGTCCCTGGTGGTGCAGTTGTCACGGGAAGTTGCGACATTGTGATGGTGTGTAAAGGGTGCTACAACAGACAGCCGACAAATGCATAAGTGTCGTAATTAAATGTGTCAATAAGTAAGATTTGGTCACCTGATTAAGCAATATAAATTCACATCTGGTTGGTTACCTATCAGTAGATCAGAAAAAAACACACATAACCATATTTGATTGGCAATAGATCCGGTACTACGCGAGTCATTAGTTCGCATTCATTGCCACCTAACCACCATTCAAGTCTTATATTAGGCACGAGTCAAGCACCAAACCAAAGAAAGTCAAAGTGCCAATACGGCCAATGTCGTCGAGAAACACAGCTAACTAATGATGAAAATAAAATAAACAAAAACGAAAAATGTTGTGTGGATAGTAATCCTGTTTATTTATGGACAACTGGTTTCAACGAGATTATGGTGGATAATGTGGACACAGTATTTTGTGGAGCATCATTATGCGATGCACAATTGCTTTTCAGCGGCATTTCCCATGTCGTGTGGTATTCCTCGGGGACCTGTTATTGGTCCATTACTTTACACCACTTCCTCAGCTCAGTTATTTAAATTCATAACTTCGACTACCGCCTATATGCAGATTATACACAAATTTACCTTTCCTTGGAAACTACGGATATGGGCGGGCTGGCGGGCGGGAGTGGAACTACAATTACGAATTTGTAGTTCTACTTGTAGCGCGATCCACCAATGTAATAGTGCTGACTGTGTAGTCTAATGAATGCATGTAAATTGTAAATATTGACTGCTATCTAATCAGCACAAAGGAGACCAGTCATACAAAGCACACGAACACATTCACCTCAGTAGTTGCACGGTGTTCCTTTGCTTTAGATCAAGGAATATCTCGTATTTGTCAGACACAAAGAGTTCATCTAGGGTCAGTATGATATGATACAAGAGGACAACGTAGAAAAAGTTAAGCTTAATTTATTTAACCAGATTTAAAAATGGGAAAAATACAGAAAGGTGAAGAAAGTAGATCCTATATTAGCGTCAACCTGTGCATCGACGTGGAAAAATTGTGCCCAATTTCTTCTAGCTCTTAATTACATGTAGGAAGAACCACGCATTGGACAGTCAGTGGCCCGTGCATGGGAAAAAACTAGGTGCAATAAAGTCCGTAGTTAAAAAAAAAATTATTCAAAATATTAGCTACAATTAATTCATAGACAGTTTCAGTTATAGTTTTTCGCTCTACTTATCGCTTGTTCTATAACTGACGTCAGCTGAATTTACCTCCCACTTCCCATTGTTGCCATATCCCTTACCAGCCCTTCAAACGTTAAGCTGAAACTACATTACAGCTATGTTGAGATATTTTCAACTGATAGGCCATACATTATGTACCGAGATACACCGAGAGCGAAACCCTTATAGCTGATACTACCTATTGTAATAGCGTACACGTATAACTAAATTATCTATTGTAATAACGTACACGTATAACTAAACTATCTATTGTAATAACGTACACGTATAACATGATGTATAGTGGAACACTGCAGACAAGACAGCATTCCAAGTAGAACGCTGTGTATACTCACATTAGCCACGGCCTTCTGTAAAAATGACCAAGAAAATATTCAAATACCTGCGTACACTAAAATATTAAGATAATTAAATAACATCGTTCTTACTGTAAACACATGTATTATTATGATAGGTCTAACCCCATTCCATGGCTGTACAGGGATCTCGGTTGGGAATGTTATCTACTCGATGCTCCCTCAGCATAACAAGTCATTATCGATGAAAACATGCCTCCTTATAATTATACTATTTAGGTATCGTAAAAGGTGTCCTTTTCTCGATTGCCTGAATGGGGCATGTATCAACTCTGACCTTTTATCTATTGTGTTTTATCTGATATAGCCGGTTTATGTCGTTGCCGCCAGTTAGACATGTTTATACCACACTCGGACGTTGTGTGTCCCGCTCCACTGAACACCGCGTCTTACGTCCGCCATGGCTGAATAATTAAGCGGAAAACACACATCTCCGCTTCCGTCATCCGCAACAGGCATACGTATTCCATCGTTTGTTGTTCGCCCCCGGGCCGATCTGGTCTGTGCAGAAGCGAACGAAGTTGCGGCTAGTTTTTTCTTAAACAATAAACTACGTTCTTCGTATGTCGGGTGCGGATGGCGGAAGAAGAAACGTGTGTCCGCCGCTGAAAGCGTCCGCTTAAGTGTCATCAGCACCAGTCGTTGTCTGTTGTGTTAATACAAACGAGCCTTCAGCCATTAATTGCTTAATGCTAGTCATACATTACTAAACTTTCTTTTGCCATTCTAGTGCTTAATTGATTTTAAACTGATCAGTCGTACAATGTACGCTGGCCAGCAACTCAATAAAAGGCGATTCGCATGTTAATTTGATCGTCGCAACAATTGTTGAACCTATTCTAACATTGGATCAAAGCAACAAAAGCTGTGCAACGTCCGTATGATAATTGTTTGTAGTCGGCTGTTTTAAAGGCAACGTTTAAATATCGACGTGTGCTACTGTTGCGGCAAAGTCGCTCTTCGGGTGACTAGGCTAGAGAAGAGAACGTTGTGGTTGGGTTTACGTTGTTTAGTTATGTTTTAGGTGTGCGATGATAATCAACCACCCAATATCTTGGCCGGGATACTGGTCAAGTTGGACATTACAGAAGCATTCAAACAGACGTTCTGTGTTAGCCACATACACGCCTTCGGGGTGATATTGACACCAGTGATACACGAGTGCCAGCCTTTCCTTTGTGTTGATTTCAAGATATAAGTGTTATCTCGACATATTCCCAGACTGTGTCGTGACGGCTTTGTGTCATTCCAGTCACTAATAAAGACAACGATCATTGCCGCAGAAGTGAATCTTGATGAGACAAACAAACCTGATCGGCTGTTTATCTTCCACATGTGCACGGGTGAAATACGTGTGCGCGCGTGCGTGATTACCTGTGTGTGTAAGAGTACACAAAAAACCGTCTTGCCCCATCCCTGGGATGAGAAGAAGCAATACGGTCCACACCCCCCCCGTGTTTTATTTTGTCATGCTTTATCGCCCCGATAAAGTCAGTTCTGGTAGTGGCTACCCAACCATGACATTGTACTATCTAAAGTGACGAGCAGAACAAAAACACGCCATGATCGGACGATGATGATTGACCGCTATAACGAGACGAACGTTAAGACTCGAGAACAGGAAATATGGACCACATTTGCTCGTCCATATACATGAAAAATACATGAATACATACAAATAGCAAGATAATACATCAGGTTATTATAGTTGTTCAATTTAAATTGGAGTTAACATATAAGCCTTGCCATTGATAACATTCATTATGCAGATATATTGTAAAATTGAAGTGTCCCATGCACATATTTGTGTAGGGACGAGGTGTAGTGGTTTAACACGATTTAGCTAGTTTATCGTGCAAGACAAAGGCCCAGTTGGCCAGTGGACAAGGAAGATATTGGCTTATCGAGAGTTCTCCATGCATGTATATCCCGATGTTCTACATATATGTGTAACCCGCCTTCCTGAGATATGTGTCAACGGTTTTTTAAAGTATTCACGCTGCTAACATTTATACAATATGTAGATCATTTATTCCATTCATATATTGTCCTCTGTGAGAACGAGTACTTCCTGATATTCGATCTACACTGATCCTTTACTAAAGCTACCTAATGTTCCCGTAATTCTACTATCTTTCTTGAGTAAGAAAAACATATGTCTATCAATATTTTCATATCCATTCAGTATCTTAAAAACTTCAATCTTATCGCCTCTTAACCTTCTTTTCTCTAGGGTTCTTAAACCACATTCTATTAGGCGCTTCTCATAACTAAGGTCTTCCAATTCTGGGATAATTTTAGTTGCTCTCCTCCCTACTCGTTCAAGCATATTTATATCCTTTTTTACGATATGGTCTCCACGGTTGTATACAGCATTTTAAAATATGTATACATATTGCTTATTACAGAGTTATAATTAGCTTGTTCTCCAAGTATATTATATATGTATGAAGTATCCCACACAAGGAGTACATGTGTAACCTGACGTGGATTCACAGAGAAGCGATCTCTCTAACCCGCGGCCGGAACTACTTCTAGGTCGGGCGCGTGAGAAGCGCCGAGCAGGCGATGTGGGCGGCAGTAATGCCGTCCGTGGTTGAATCCATATTCGGTTCTAACGGTAAGCGTACATTGCTAAACATTTGTCGCGTGTTGCGCCATTGCACGATTTGTGTTTTAAAGTTTAGTGTTATCTTAAAAGTAAAATGTGCACGATTGGCATTTTAATCGTTATTGTTATCTTAAAATTACAACAAATGCCTATTTCCTTCGTTCATATGTGATACAATTAAGAAAAGTATAATATGTCATTGTTCTAAATATTGCCGGCATCTGAAAACGAACCATTGTTCCAGATAATAGCACTCCGATCGCGGCGGTGCGCACACGAGTTGTGCCAACTTCCGCTGACCAGTCAAGTATAGTTATGGAATGTGCGCTGACCAGTCAAGTAGAGTTGTGGAATGTGCGCTGACCAATCAAGTAGAGTTGTGGAATGTGCGCTGACTCAGTCAAGTAGAGTTGTGGAATGTGCGCTGACCAGTCAAGTAGAGTTGTGGAATGTGCGCTGACTCAATCAAGTAGAGTTGTGGAATGTGCACTGACCAGTCAAGTAGAGTTGTGGAGTGTGCACTGACCAGTCAAGTAGAGTTGTGGAATGTGCGCTGACTCAGTCAAGTAGAGTTGTGGAATGTGCGTTGACTCAGTAAAGTAGAGTTGTGGAATGTGCGCTGACTCAGTCACACAAACACAGAAGGAAAAATCGTTGCCAATCGTGCAATCGCGCGACAGTCCGGCCGCGGGAGCTAGACTCAGTGGGTTAGAGATAGAGACCACCGCTCTTAAGTCCACGACACGTTACACATCTACCCCTTGTGTGGGATATTTTACTTCCCTTTGCATATATTTTTTTATGTATCTAATTATGTCTGTTTCAGCTTAATGGAACAATGCACTCAACCGCATTTAATCTAAGTAACGTCCTAAATATACAAACTGCTTCGACTAGCTCCGTTCGTAACTGCTTAATCCACCCAAAACTCTGGGCATTCAAGTATACACTACGTGAAACGGTGACGTGGCTCTCTCGAAATAGACCTTTTGTGAGCCGGGCCACCTTATAACCTGCGCGCTACGGCAGACGTTATCTGATTTTTCTGCGATTCAGAGTGCGTCTTGGACATGGTCGGCTAAGCAATATCCTGTTGAATACAAAACGTTTGATCACTACACTACACTACACTACGGAGATAATTTCGATACATCATTCATAGCCAATCCGTAGCCAAGAGGTGAAGACCCAGAATACCCCGGTTGGGTCGAAGGATCAGAGCTAGGCATGGAACCCCCATCACAAATAATTCACAATTGACATTAACTGTCAGTAATAGGTCAGTGACAGAACGAGATAGCCGGGTTTAGTGACGCTAGGAGTCAGTCGCCAGGGAGTTTAGAGCCGCGCACACGGGTCACTGCGGCTGCTCGTGTGGTCAAACGATAATTCAACTTCCTGTTTACTGTTTCACGAATCTAGGGCTTGTTAAATTGTGATATGTGAAGTAAAAAATCATATGATGCGACATAAGCAAAATTGAGCAAGCATATTCACAGGTTTGTTTCTAGACGCAATTGGCTGTGAAATAGTGAATTTCGTAGAGTTTACTAGGCGGAGGGTTTGATGAATTGTTCTGCTATGGGGCCACGCGGGCGTATGAACATATGTATATGCTGTTGTAAATATTGATGGGCATCGCAGGTGGGAGCGTTTGAAAAGAGCTGGATGCATGTGGTTTTGACAAAACTTGGTCAGCATGTCAAGGGGATGATATCAGTTGCTGTTATTTTTTTTTCTGAATGTTTATGTTCCAGTTGTCTTATAGTCAAACAAAACGTTAGCATGACTACCAATACAATATTGCACAGTGGTCTGATATATCGTGGGAGTGACCGACCTGCGACTAGCTAAGATCGTGTTTCCCGGCAAATGGCGTCAAAACGGACTTTTCAATATTCGACCGCCAACGCGAAATTGGCATATTTTTTTTAACGGCCCGGAACGAGTCTTAACGGCGAATGGCGTGGAGTGGGTGGTCCTTATAACGAGGTATTTGGCATTTGTAGATAAATAATGGCATAATGCAACTTTTCACAAAAGTTGAAACAATTATAGGTAGATTAAGGTATGTTTTGGGCGCACGGAATGATACAAAACGGTGCCTAATTGATGTTTTGGCTGTTCCGTCTACATAACAAATAACAACTAGCTTTATCATTCCTTGAATCCAAACATACCTTAGTCAGAATTTAGCTGTTTCCCATTTGGTGAAAAGTTGCAATATGCCAGTGTCTATATACATATGCCAACGACCAGGTTTTTTTGTAAGGTTTCTCATACGGACAAAATACCCGTATGAAATATCTGCTCTGCCCGTATAATATTTGTTTAATCTTCAATAATTATATATAATATTAAATTTAAACTAAGAATAGAGCACCTTTATCTACCAAAAAATCACAATTATTTTTAAAACGGCCCAAAACTATTTTTGTTGTAGCAAACCTTGAACAGAACGAGATACGACAATGAGACAGTCACGGCACAGTAATTATTTGTCTTATTTGTTAGTGATCACAGCGTCGTCAGTTTTTTTTTTAGTACGATCATATTGCTAAGCACATTGTTGTGTCAAGCAGTTTGCAATCTTTCAGGTGTTGTTTTTTTGTATATCATGTCGAATCAAAACAAAAACATCCCAGTCACAATTCGCAAACACAATTGGCGTGATGTGTCTGACCCGGGTATAAGCCGCACCCATAATTAAATCTGTTTGTGAGGAGGCGACAGCAAAACACGGTCGTTGTGGGGATCAACACGTGAAATAATTGTGTGACACATATATATTAAATTGTATTATTATGTTGGTAATAATTTACAAAGTTTAGCAGCTCCAATTCAACCGTTCCTGTATCATTACGCGATCGGCTAGACACTGATTACCCGCGTAACCCGATCTGGGCTTCACATTTGACCGATATAATAAATCATATTACAACTTTCATAGAAAATATCACGCAACAAACATCTGGATCCGGGCCAAGTATTGACGCGGCGCACGAAACATGACTTTCTTTCACCGACACGCTAGAGACAGGTCATAAATAAATCATATGCACGTTTGGGTTTGTGTAGTTTCACGTTAGCTGCT
>SDWI01001629.1:50334-67122 GCA_009193005.1 Lamellibrachia luymesi | reverse complement strand
TGAACCTTGTTGAGACAAACAACCCACATCGGCTGTTTTTGTTCGTTTGTTAAACTAGCTAATTAAATGTGCGTGGTGTGTGTGTGTGCGTGCGCGCGTGCATGCGAGCTAGTGTACGTGTCGATATGTTACAACGCCATCGTATTAGCAATGACATCGATCGGAGCTCTGTTGGAATAAGGTGCGCGCCACGCAGACTAACGACACTTCGTATCATTTGCACGCATGATAAGATTTACACAATACACAGGAAGACATTCACGTCGGTTGCTGCACGGTATGTTGAGGGCTTGTCTTTAGGTCAGAGCTGCGTTGATAAGGCAGTATTGTCCAGCTGAACTGACAAGCTATTTATGCGTGTGTTTTGGCTGTTCCATCAATATAACAAACACCTACTATTATATTCATTCCGCGAGTCCAAACATACCTTAATCTACACGTAATTGGTGAAAACTTGCCTTATGCCAGTATCCACAGATACAGATTCTGTGTTTACGCGTGGAGCCCATGCATGGCGAAAGACATCGACAATTTAGAGAAAGTGCATCGCAGAGCCACAAAGCTGGTAACCAGCTTAGCGAAGTTCACGTATGAACAAAGACTAAGACACATGAGACTACACTCGTTCTTCTATCGGAGGCAAAAGGGTGACCTAATCGAAACTTTTAAAATACTATGTCCTAACCCCAACCCTAAACGTGGAGGCTAGCACCTATTTCGAAAGTGGACAGCCTGGACGTGCCAAAGGGCATGCAATGAAGACTTTCAAACCGAGAGCCAGACTGTTGACTAAGTAAAGATTCTTTTCGATCCGAGTGATCGATCAGTGGAGTGGACTCCCGCAAACTGTGGTGGATGCCAAGACAGTCCCTCAGTTCAAAGACATACTAGGTCAGCCCTGTTATAGCCTGGGATGTGGAATACGAACAAAGGCCGGTGGCATAGAATAAACCATCAACCTGTAAGTGTAAGTGTAAGTGAAAGTATAAACGCAAGTATAAGATGCCAATGACCAGGTTTTTCTAAAGCGTCTCATACGGTCAAAATGCTCAGCCCTTTTGCGATTTTTTTAATCTTCAATTGTAAAATATAATATTAAATTTAAAATAAAAAACCTTCACCTATTAAATAAAATCATAATTAGTGCTGAATGTTCAAAGCCAGACTAGATCAACGCTGTGAGTGTAAGTGTAAGTGTAAGTGTATGTGTAAGTATAAGTATAAGTATAAGTATAAGTATAAGTATAAGTGTAAGTGTAAGTATAAGTATAAGTGTAAGTATAAGTATAAGTATAAGTATAAGTGAAAGTGTTAGTATAAGTGAAAGTGTTAGTGTAAGAATAAAATGGCAATGACCAGGTTTTTCTAAAGCGTCTCATACGGTCAAAATGCTCAGCCCTTTTGAAATTTTTTAATCTTAAATTGTAAAATATAATATTAAATTTAAACTAAGAATAAAACAACTTCACCTACTAACAAAAATCATAATTAGTGCTGAAACTTCCCCAGGCACCACGGCCAAAAACACCCAACCCCGTATTTTTGCAATCAGTCTACCGGCCATTGTTTTTTTTAGTGTTGTCATTATTTTTTTTTGTGTCACGCCCTTTTGTTGATCATGGCGTCGTCAGTTTGAACTTTGAGCTTTTGAACTTATAAAAAAAAAATTATTATATAAATGGTATTTTGTTCTACGATTTTGTTAGTTGCTGAACACATTTTATGTGAATGTCTTTGTAATATTTCGGGTGATAGTTTTTTTATGATTTTTAATTGAAACAAAAAACATTCTGGTCACAACTCACAAAACACAATAGCTAGCCACCTTGGAAATTACGATTTTTATGTATTTATGCATGCTGATAAAATAGTGAAATTTAACCATCAGAATTGAGTAATTGTTCTAGTGGAACAAAATTAACAAACATGGGTACATTTGCTTCTCTTGGGTAAGGGTTTGGATTTTTATGGCTTGTTAAAATTTACTTTTATTTTTCGTCAATATTCCCTAAAGTTAATTTCATGATTTGAAAATCAAACAATTGTAACACAACAATTTTAACAGCATATTTGTTCACAAATTCAGCGGTTGTCCTGATATCCTCATTTTGCTGCAAGCAACTCCGCACTGCCCTGCCCCTCTATGCGGCTACTCACGCAGCGCACTTCGCCTCGCGGCACTCGGGCGCGGTTATCACGTACTAGCACTATTCGTATGGAGGCCTTGTTTGGGTTACACACACACACACACACACACACATACACACACACACACACACACACACACACACACACGCACGCACGCACGCACGCACGCACGCACACACACACACGCACACACACACACACACACACAAACACACACACACACACACACACACACACACACACACACACACACACACACACAGATCGTCGTGGGTGGGCTTTGTGTTGTTTATTTGTGTCATTTAAGGTGTGCGATGATAATCAACCACCAGGTACATTGGGCCATGTTCCAGTGACGTCACCAGAGAAAGCCGGGAGACTGGTCAAGTTGGACATTGCAGAACCACTCAAACAGACGTTCTTCGTTCGCCATATAAACGGCCTCGGGGGCAAATATTGCCACCAGTGATACACGAGTTATACACGAGTGATACACGAGTGCCAGCCTTTCCTTTGTGTTGATTTAAAGATATAGGTGTTATCACGACATATTTCCAGACTGCATCGCGACGGCTTTGTGTCATTCCAGTCACCAACAGAGACAACGATCATTGCCGCAGGATTGAATGTCGATGAGACAAACAAACCTGATCGGCTGTTAATATTCAAAATGTGCACGGGTGAAATGTATGGATGAAATGTATGGGTGAAATGTATGGGTAAAATGTATAGGTGAAATACGTGTGCGTGTGTGAGAGTTGATCAAGTGCCTTCATCGTCAAACTCTCCGTTGACCATGTCATGAGGGTACTACTCTAAGTCTCGGGGACATGACAACTCACAGAAAGACACCGATACGAGTATATGAAATCTCATTGGATGACCGTCCCATTGCATTGTCCGACTACTAGACTGTGATCTAGACTGGACATGTAAAATATAAACACCTGGTATAATGTGTGATGATTTAATCAACACACGCGGCTACGCTGCGTTAGGATGTCTTCAAATGTGTTGGGACTCGAACCAGTAATGTCATAATCTAGTCATTAATATTGATGATCATTGTGCAGTGCGCATGTGTGAAAGTGGAGCCTGGCAGCCAACCCTACACTGGGCTGAGAGTTGGGCAGATACAGGTAACACATTTTGGTTCCAAGAAACTGCAGGTGAAAGTCCTGACATCTGGTGAGGAGTAAGTTGATTATGATATATTACCCCCCCTAACATAAAAGGGTAGTGGATATGTGGTCAGAGGGTGGAGAGAGGGGGAGAGAGGGTGGAGATAGGGGGACAGAGGGTGGAGATGGGGAGACGGAGGGTAGAAGGAGGATTAAGGTAGCAGTGGGAGGGTGGAAGATGGAGGGTGGTGGTATTGGAGGGAGGAGAAAGTTTTAATTGGAGATACAGGGAGGTCATAGGGCGAAGATAGGGGAACGTATGGTAGATATTGGGAGGCCATGTGACGACGAGGTAGATGTAAGGTAGACTTTGGAACAGCTACGGGTCGACATTTTAATTAATTTCTTTTGTACACCTGAATAACGTGTTAGTTTTATTTAATGACAATTATATATACTACAATGCTAGGAAGGTCCAGTCATTTAAAGTCGCCAACATGGCGGAGTCTTCTTTCCAGGAAAAAAGGATGGCCGGCCAGTGTTAGGAGACGAAGGGGTTGGAACGAGAGAGAGAGAAAGACGAAAGTATAACAGTGGGAAGGGTGGAGGTAGAGACGTGATAGGAGAGGAGGGGTTGAAACGAGAGAGGGAAATACCAAGGAATAAAAGAGAGAATGGTGGAGGGACGGACGTCAAAGGACAGGAGGGATTGAAACGAGAGAGGGAAAGACGAAGGTATACAAGAGAGAAGGGTGGAGGGAGAGACATCAACGAATTATCTTGACCAGTTATTTTCCTTTCCGTTGGCGTGCAACTAATCGCAGGTATTAGCTCACTGTCGCCAAAGGGGCAAATTCCTTCCTTTATTAAGATACACACCGGACGGGGTGTGGTCATATCAGTTTCGTTCACAGGCATGGTTCCCTCCCTCCCTCCTTCCTTAATGGTCTAATTCCCCATGTATTGTTTTATTAATATTTCTCATTACACTTTTAACTTCCTTAATGGTCCAATTCCTCCCCTAGTATTGTTTTCTTACTACTTCTTATTACACTTCCAGTCTCACTCCCTGTAGACAAGCCCTGTCTCTCCCTTGCAACTGAAGTACGTGTAGGCGCACAACCCTCGCCTCCCTGACTGCAGAGATACCCGGAGACTGGGACATTTCCTGGCCCACACCTCTTCTCCTCCCTGGGTACATGAAGACTACAAGGAAAGTAGAGAGGGGACTTGTCTACAGGCAGTCAGACCAGAAGGACGGGGGAGGAGGGATTTGTCTACAGGCAGTCAGACCAGAAGGAAGGGGGAGAGGGGATTTGTCTACAGGCAGTCAGACCAGAAGGAAGGGGGAGGGGGACTTGTCTACAGGCAGTCAGACCAGAAGGAAGGGGAGAGGGGAGGTTTGTCGGCAGACAGAACAAACGCGTTACAAATGCATTTTCTGGATTGTGGCTCACTTTCTTGTTGAGACTAGCGGAAAACAGGATGAATTCAAGAAAAGGAAGAGGGGTTATCAGGAGTGAGCCTACCGTTGTTAGTTATTTAAATCGGCTTACAACGCACATTTAGTTATATATACATTATATATTAATACTAAGAGTCAAGACAACAAGGAATTATTTGCATCTTTCTTGAGCTCTTTCTTTATTCCCTGAATGATCAAAAAGCTTCCTATATCGTTTCCTATGTTATTATATATCAAACCTGCACATTCCAACAATACCATTGTCGGCGTGTGGGTAGTAGGTATTCAACGACAATGTAATGTATGCACGGATAGTATTTCTCCCAACATGTTAATCGCTGTTGATTGCCATTCAATCGTGCAATCATACCCCTGAATGCCCGATAGCAGTGCCTGCTATAACAATGTGGAGTCTGTCCAGCCCGTTGTGACGTTAGAGTGCGGAGAATGACAGGGCCTCATATTCCTTCTTTGTGACACACTCGAAAAAACTGCTACATACACACCAGGTGGCGTGTCAGTCTGTTTACATAACAGCCAGCTCGTTGTCGTGACGAGCGGACGGACGGACTGGTGCCTGCGGGAAGGTGAAGGTTGAAAGATACAATATGACACGGTTGTCCCCAACGACAAGGACAGGTTGTTGACGTCGACACGCACGACATTAGTTATATAAGTTTTACGACGGTAATCATCTACAGCCAACAGAGACTTAACATGGCTCGACGTCGTGTCATCTTCCCAAGGGAAAGGGAAGGTCGATCAGTGTGAGGAGAGGGAGGACAGAGGGGAAACAGGGACAGGGGAAGTGCAACACAATTGACGCGGGAGATAAGACGGAGGGAGGGACGAATGAGAGAAGGAATAAATAAATGATAGAGGAGAAAAGGGTGCGAAAGTGAGGACGGGATGTTGACGTGGATATAGAGGGAGGGGGGAGGTCTTTGGGGAAGGGAAGGGATATAAATAGTGTCGGACTGAGAAGAGAGTGTGCACGGAAGACTAATGTTAATGGAAGGGAGAGAGTGGAGGAATAGAGGGTGGAAAGAAGGGGACATGGGGTATAGAGAGGGGGGACAGAGGGTGGAGAGAGGGGGACAGCGGTTGGGGAGGGGGGGCAGAGGGGGGGAAAGGGGAACAGAAGGTGGAGAGAGGGGGACAGAGGATGGAAACAGGGGGACAAAGGGTGGAGTGAGGGGGACAGAGGGTGGAGAGAGGGGGAGAGAGAGGGTGGAGAGATGTGGGACAAAGGGTGGAGAGAGGGAGACTTACAAAAAACCCCATCTCCCCACTAGTAACACGTTATGTAAAAAAAATTAACATGCCCCATTTTGTCAACCTTTCCGCTGCGTTGCCAAATGTTTTCAGCAAATTAACATTGGTGGTTTGGATATATTAATGTTATATATGTTTTGTATGTGTATAATGATTATTTTAACTGAGACAACATTCCCCATGACAACGTCGGTATCGACAATTAAGACAGGGTCAGGGACAGCGCCTACGGGAAGTTGACGTCGCAATGTTACAACTCCGCCGTATTAGCAATTACATCGATCGTATCAGTTGTACACGTTCACGTCTGCACGCATGATACAAGTTGTACAATACACAGGAATGCGTTCACGTCAGTTGCTGCACGGTATGTCGAGGGCTTGTCTTTAGACCAGAGTTGCGTTGACAAGGCAGTATTGTCCCGTTGCACTGAACAACTATTTATGTTTGTGTGTCATGTGTGACTCACGGGACACCGCGAGCGGCGAGCGTCTTCTGTCTTTATGTCAACAACTCAACGAATTATGTTTGTAGAAAAAATATATAGCTGTCTTATTCCACATACCTAAAACTGTTTCATAACATATTATACGTGCAACAACTGTGCACGATCGTGTCAAGTGCATAACATTGTGAAGTTGCACGGATCTCTACCGGCCAACGAACCAGTTATCGATAAATCCAAATCAGAGTTTGCGATGTTACCCCGTTCTTCCCACTTGTTTGAAGTTCTCAGTTACACTCTGTCCAACCACGAGATATAGAATAAGTTCTCAGTTACACTCTGTCCAACCACGAGATATAGAATAAGTTCTCAGTTACACTCCGTCCAACCACGACATATAGAATAAGTTCTCAGTTACACTCTGTCCAACCACGAGATATAGAATAAGTTCTCAATTACACTCTGTCCAACCACGAGATATAGAATAAGTTCTCAGTTACACTCCGTCCAACCACGAGATATAGAATAAGTTCTCAGTTACACTCTGTCCAACCACGAGATATAGAATAAGTAAATATAACCAAAGACGACAAACGTGTAATATCGTCAAGACTGAATATCTGTGATGTTAATGTAAATTGACATAAAATATATCGTCTCGTGATTTATTTATTATTTTAAATGATGGAAAGTAAAAACGTTACTAACAATAAGCCAGTTGACGGGAGAGAACTGGTGACGTAGATGGTTTAATATATCATACAATATATGTCGATGTAGCGAGTGGCCTATGTAGGATATCTGAGGGGGTAGATGGAATAAATAGGATGTAGATGGGGTGAAGATGGGGTAGATGGGGGTTAGATAGGGTGCGAAGCTTAGTCCCTCATTAATTTGTCATGTTACCGTGCAGTGGCGAAACAGGTTATTCATTGAACAAAATAATATCCCAAATCCCAAGTTTGCCATAGGCCAAAGACCCGCGAGCCCTACCACAAATAATTAACTGTTAACAGTAACTGTCAATACTAGGTCCGTGACAGAACGAGTAAGTCGGGTTGAGTGACACAGGGAGTCAGTCGGCCGAGAGTTGAGAGCCGCGCTTACGGTTCACTGCGCCATATGTTCCTGAACGGCCCGGAACGAGTTTTAGCGGCGAGTGGCGTGGAGTGGGTGCTCTATGTAAAGACTTCATAAAAACGAGTTTTAGCGGCGAGTGGCGTGGAGTGGGGGCTCTGTGTAAAGACTTCATATAAACGAGTTTTAGCCGCGAGTGGCGTGGAGTGGGAGCTCTATGTAAATACTTCATACAAACGAGTTTTAACGACGAGTGGCGTGGAGTGGGGGCTCTATGTAAAGACTTCATACAAACGAGTTTTAACGGAGAGTGGCGTGGAGTGGGTGCTCTATGTAAATACTTCATACAAACGAGTTTTAACGACGAGTGGCGTGGAGTGGGTGCTCTATGTAAAGACTTCACACAAACGAGTTTTAGCGGCGAGTGGCGTGGAGTGGGGGCTCTATGTAAAGACTTCATACAAACGAGTTTTAGCAGCGAGTGGCGTGGAGTGGGGGCTCTATGTAAAGACTTCATACAAACGAGTTTTAGCGGCGAGTGGCGTGGAGGGATGGATCTATGTAAAGACTTCATACAAACCAGTTTTAGCGGCGAGTGGCGCAGAGTGGGTGCTCTATGTAAAGACTTCATACAAACGAGTTTTAACGACGAGTGGCGCGGAGTGGGTGCTCTATGTAAAGACATCATACAAACGAGTTTTAACGACGAGTGGCGTGGAGTGGGTGCTCTATGTAAAGACTTCATACAAGCGAGTTTTAACGACGAGTGGCGTGGAGTGGGGGCTCTATGTAAAGACTTCATACAAACGAGTTTTAACGACGAGTGGCGTGAAGTGGGTGCTCTATGTAAAGACTTCATACAAACGAGTTTTAACGACGAGTGGCGTGGAGTGGGGGTTCTATGTAAAGACTTCATACAAACGAGTTTTAACGACGAGTGGCGTGGAGTGGGGGCTCTATGTAAAGACTTCATACAAACGAGTTTTAACGACGAGTGGCGTGGAGTGGGGGCTCTTTGTAAAGACTTCATACGAAACGACGACTGATTGAAGGCCGGCGGCCATGTTTTGGTTGTTTTCTCGAAAAAACAAACACCTATTAGCATAATCATTCCGTGAGTCCAAACATACCTCAATCTACGCGTAATTATTTCCACTTTGGTGAAAAATTGCATTATGCCAGAATCAACAGATACAGATGTTAATGACCAGGTTTTAAGGGTCAAAATGCCCGTATGGAAGAATTACTCCACCTATTTAATATTTTGTTATCTTCAATTTTAGAATATATTATTAAATTTAAACTAAGAAAAGAACACCTTCATTACTACTAATACAAATAAAAACAACTGCCAAAAACATACAACCCTGTATTATTTGCGTAGCAATCAGCCTGCCGGACATTGCTTTTCAATGGCGTCATTCGGCTATTTATAACCCGGGTTCAAATCACTCAAATATTGAACACACAATCACGTGAGACAATCACGTGACTTTGACGTAGTAATTTTTATATCACGCCCTCTTATTGATCACGTCGTCATCAGTTTGAACTTTTTTGTGTGTTTAAATTGTATTTTGTTAGTACGATAATATTGCTAAGCAAATTTTTGTGTGAAAGATTTTGTAATATGGTGATGGTTTTACATAATTCTGAACTGAAACAAAAATATTCCAGTCACACCTCACACCTACGACTTTTATGTGTTCATGCACGCTGACAAAATTGTGCATAATAATGAAAAGTAAACACCAGAATTGAATAATTGCAAACAACGCGCGACACCAAGCACAGTTGGTGACCATATGAAGACTGAAGGTAAACTACATTTCAAAAAGTGTTGCAAAACATGCCAATGACATCTTTATGCTGAGGACCCAATCCACGCTATTCGCTGTTAAATCTCGTTCCGGGCTTGTTCGCGAAAATATGCACGTCCCCAGCTATGGCCGACACGTCCCCAGCTATGTCCCGCACGTCCCCAGCATTTCCGGTTATGGCCCGCACGTTTCCAGCTGTGGCCCGCACGTCCCCAGCTATGGTCCACACCTCCCGTGCTATGGTCCACACGTCCCTAGCTATGGCCCACACGTCCCCAGCTATGGCCCAAACGTCCCCAGCTATGACCCACTCAGCTACGTATACAGCATCAAGTCAACGTATGACTCACGTTTGAATAAAGGTAAGTTCTTATATAGCGCAGTATCCAGTCCATAGGACCGCTGAAACCGGGTTCTCTCGATAGAGAGTCCGGCCTTCTAACCGGTATGCCATCGCGCCCCACAGAGTGACAAGAGTGGAGGCCTCGCTCCTCCGTGCGACGGTCGAGCCGGCGGCTACTCACACAGCGCACTTCGCCTTGCCTCGCTGTTGCAGCGTTACCGTTTCGGCGACGAAGTTCTTGGACGCTTCGGCAAATTAATTGGACGTTTCAGAGGCGCAATACATGTGTATTACGTGTAGTGTGGTCTGTGCATGTCACCATTGTCTGACACACGTGTAGTGTGGTCTGTGCATGTCGCCATTGTCGGACACACGTGTAGTGTGGTCTGTGCATGTCACCATTGTCGGACACACGTATAGTGTGGTCTGTGCATGTCGCCATTGTCTGACACACGTGTAGTGTGGTCTGTGCATGTCACCTTTGTCTGACACACGTGTAGTGTGGTCTGTGCATGTCGCCTTTGTCTGACACACGTGTAGCGTGGTCTGTGCATGTCGCCTTTGTCTGACACACGTGTAGTGTGGTCTGTGCATGTCGCCATTGTCGGACACACGTGTAGTGTGGTCTGTGCATGTCGCCATTGTCTGACACACGTGTAGTGTGGTCTGTGCATGTCGCCATTGTCTGACACACGTGTAGTGTGGTCTGTGCATGTCACCTTTGTCTGACACACGTGTAGTGTGATCTGTGCATGTCGCCATTGTCTGACACACGTGTAGTGTGGTCTGTGCATGTCACCTTTGTCTGACACACGCGTGCCCTTTTATTAGCAAATACGGCGTTATATTTTACGTTTTATAGGGCTTTGTGGGTAAACCAAATGTTGACAAATTGAGAATCAGTGCCATTATTTACTGAAAAAACATGTTACCATAATTCTTGCAGAAACATCTTCAGTACATACTCTATTACAAAACTTGCAGAAAACATATAACAAGTTAGTTTTGTTTGTTCAGTGTATTATGTGTAACTTTTGTAAAAAAAAATATTATTATTTAGGAACAAATCATTTTCAAACTTCTGTTTATCTTAATAATGTGTTCTACCGGTTGTGTAGAGAATAAGACAAGAATAAACTGAAAACAAAAGTCAAAATCTTACTTGGCTAGCATAATTACTTCCAGATATATCTTTCTTACAAATGAGAAAAATATGGTTTCGAGCAAACGGCCGTCAAAGATTGAAAAATGGTTTATTAGTTAAAGAGATAAATTTAGAAAGAGGCATGTTTTATTCATGAATAAATGTGATTTTGAGGTATGTGATTGTTGTAAAAGTTAAATGTATGCACATTAAGTTATAGTAAATACACAAAGCTATCATGCCATTTTACCTTGAATGTCTTCCCTTAGTATTACAAATTCAAAATCACGATTATATAAAAGTAATAAATACATTATGCTTTTAAAAAATAATATATATGGACAAATACAGAGTGCACTTGTCAACACATAATTAATTCACATAGACTGTGGCAGCAATGTAGGCCTACAGCCTCCATGCATTCATAGCACACAACTCAAAGGACAAACCAATTATAAATGTTCATAAAGGTATACAAATATACTGTTCTCTTTATATTAAATATAATATTTCATGGACTTCATAAGAAAATGTATAACAATTATCTTTATGGAGTTTTTATATTTTTGTATTTGAAGTAGGCATTTGTAAATCAAAATTAATGTTTTGAAACATTTTGAAAATATTAGTAGTTTGTGTTTGACCATCTTGCAGAAGCGTAACGTATTTGCATTCAAATACACTTTAAGAAAAGTGTTTAAGTTTTTTCAAATTTACAATAATGACAATGTAATTGATTTATCGAAATAAAAACGTCCCAAAATCTGTTCATAAACAATGGCACAGAAACGACCAAAATGCGCCGGTTTCGAGTCGAGTCGGCGGCGATACCACTTCAGTAGCGATACCACTTCAGTAACGATACCATTTCAGTAGCGATACCACTTCAGTAGCGATACCACTTCGGCAAAATTGTTTTCATAAAACGGCGCCGACGCGACCAAAAATCGCCGCCGACGCAATCAAATTGTCCCACCGACGCGACCAAGAAAGTTTGGTCGGGCCGGCCAGCTGAAGAGGTAACGCTGCCGAGGCGTCCACTTACTGCGTGAGTCCGGCGTAGTCAGCAGGCGCCGTTACTAGCACTACTCGTATAGGAAGCTTTGTTTTTGTGTTATATATAGTATTATACATCTGTCCAGGTTTATGTCACTGTCTAAGAACATCAGTTCCTTGGTGCTATGAAAACCTAAGAACGATGACGTCATACTACACGATTCATGTGCACTATCGGCATACCAACATATTTGACGTGTCGTTCTTATTATACTTGTAATAAAGCAGCGACAACAGGACGGATTATACTTCGTTGTTTTTGTTTTTGTTGATGATCGTACCGTACAATACACTTCCAGCCGCTTCGCCAAAACTCACCCGCCTCTAAAGGGTTCCTAAGAGGTACGTGTATATAACGACATATACGTTGACACCTGCGACACATCACTAAAGATCGGCGGCAACGTGTCTGTCAGTTTACGTAAGTGTCTACATACCGTTTGATGTGAGATGTCCTCAAATGTCTCGGTGAAACTTGAAGTTCAGTGTCTCGAAGTGTTTCGAAGTGTTTCGAAGTGTCTCGAAGTGTCTCGAAGTGTCTCGAAGTGTCTCGATCAGAAGAACTGTTCTGTTATCAAAGAGGGATATGCTTCGAAGGCGATTTAGACAAAGTGAGCACAGGGCCCGATGTTAACCACTGGCGAGGGGTTGCATCATGAACCCTACAACCAATAAAACTCACCCTTTGGACAATGTGATACATTGCTTGCCAGTAGTTGGTGGAGACCGGCCGTCACTCAAATACTGACGTAGTTCATTCAAAAATAGACCCCGCAACGTGCTATATGTCAGTCGTGGTTACTTCCGGCCCCTTGCCCCACATACCTCCACTAGTAACCCATTGTGTAAACCCTGCTCTTTCCTCGGGTCAGTGACTCTGAATGCGCCACGTCCTCGACGATACAGATCGATCGCCCCGACATTGCCACGCTGTTTCTGACCCGGGTCTAAGCCGCAGCCAACGTTAGATCTGTTTGTGAGGAGGCGACGGCGGACACACGGTCGTTGCGCTGTCAGTCTCTTTATTTTATTAAAGTAATGACAGTGTTAACAGTATGTATGATAATTGTTAGTAGTCGACCGTCTTAAAAGCAACGTTTAAACAACGACAAAATCCCTCACCTGGTAAATAGGTTAGAGAAGAAATCGTCGTGGGTGGGCTTTGTGCTGTTTATTTGTGTCATTTAAGGTGTGCGATGATAAACAACCACCAGGTACCTTGGGCCATGTTCCAG
Source organism: Lamellibrachia luymesi (assembly GCA_009193005.1). Classification (NCBI taxonomy): domain Eukaryota; kingdom Metazoa; phylum Annelida; class Polychaeta; order Sabellida; family Siboglinidae; genus Lamellibrachia; species Lamellibrachia luymesi. Next base: position 53,993 of record SDWI01001629.1, on the reverse strand, counting down.
TGACGTCACCACAGAAGGCTGGGACAGTGGTCAAGTTGGACATTGCAGAACCACTCAAACAGACGTTCTATGTCCGCCACATATACGCCTTCGGGGGCCACATTGATATAAGTGATAAGAGAGAGCCAGCCTTTCAAGATATAAATGTTATCTCGACATATTCCCAGACTGTGTCGTGACGGCTTTGTGTCACTCCAGTCACTAACAGGGACAACGATCATTGCCGCAGGAGAGAACCTCGATGTGACAAACAACCCTGATCGGCTGTTTACCTTCAAAATGTGCATTGGTGAAATAAGCGCGTGCATGCGTGCGTGAGTGCATGTGTGTGTACCTGGCTAATTAGGACAATTGTTCCCTGCCTAAACATGTTCCGAGTTTGTCGAGACGTCAGCCAGGCATCGTGTGTTTCCACCAGTAAAGCATAAATCTTCTGCTGTGTTCGTCCCAATCCCCCGTCCTGCTGCAGACGGGTTCGTTCTCTACCCATGACTGGGACATGGGTTGGTGGCCAGCACCTCTAGGGTTACAAGCTTCTCCGATATCTCTAGCACGTTCGTCTGGAACCGCTGGACATTCAGTAACCACAATGCACCGCGAGTCACCACGAGTATGTTGTACTAGGAGGGGAAACTTACGCACTCGGCTCCCTGTCGCTCCAATGAGCCATATGGCTGCTGCAGTTGGAAGCGAGTGTATCAGAATCAGAACGTGGGACATATGGACCCTTGTGCATGTACGTTACAATAGATAAATGTACATGTGATTACTTGCATGTCGAGATAAGGAACCCTGGTGTAGGGATGACATCCACCAAGCCGGGGCATTGGGACACACGGACACCTGTGTGTGTACGTTACAATAAATAAATGTACATGTGATTACTTTCAGGAGGGTGGAGGGAAAGAGGAGGGTGGAGAGAGGGAGGAGCGTGGAGGGAAAGAGGAGGGTGGAGAGAGGGAGGAGGGTGGAGGGAAGGAGGAGGGTGGAGAGAGGGAGGAGGGTGGAGGGAAGGAGGAGGGTGGAGAGAGGGAGGAGGGATGAGAGATTAAAGAGGATGGAGAGAGGGGAAAGGGTGGAGGGAGCGAGGAGGATGGAGAGAGAGTAGGATAGAGAGGGAGAGGAGGGTAGACATAGGAAGGAGGATGGAGAGAGGGATGAGGGTAGAGAGAGGGAAAAGGGTGGATAGAGGAAGGAGGATGGATAGAGGGTGGAGGGGAGGGAGGGAGGAAGGGGAGATGGTGGACAGAAGAAGGAAGATGGAGAGAGGGAAGAGGGTGGAGGGACGGAGGAGTGTAAAGAGAAGGATGGGTAGAGAGGGGGAGGAGGGTGGAGTGAGGGAAGAGGGTGGATAAATGAAGGAGGAGGGATATAGGGAGGAGGGTGGAGAGAGGTAGGAAGGTGGAGAGAGAAACGAGGATGTCCCGGGTTACGCAGCCGCCGCCAGTGGGGTATCTAGGATCTCGCGGGGCAGGGGATGGGGCAGTATTCACCCATTAGTTTACCATGCTACCACGTAGTAGCGCAACAAGTTATATAGTAATAAAAAATAAGCTAGGGGGGCTATGGTCCAATGCCCCGCCATAAATACGTCACTGGCCGCCGCCCAGGAAAAATTACAATCTGCGGGTATATATGCAGTCAAGGAGGCGAGGGATATGGGTCTGCACGTAGTTCAGTTGGAAGGGAGAGAGGGGACTTGTCTACAGGCAGTCAGACTGTAAGGAAGGGAGATAGGGGACTTGTCTACAGGCAGTCAGACTGTAAGGAAATGAGACAGGGGACTTGTCTACAAGCAGACCTTGGCTTAACTGTTCACAAGAGTGACAGGGCCTCCTATCCATTCTTTGTGACACACCCGAGAAAACTACTACATACACACCAGGTGGCGTGTCAGTTTGTTTATATAACACCCAGCTCGTTGTCGTGACGAGCGGACGGACGGACTGGCGCCTGCGAGAAGGTGACGTTTGGAAGATACAATAAGGTTCTCACGACTCATATTCGACTTGAATTGGCGCCGCAGGCAAATCAGTTGTGACGGAAAGTGTAGGAAGACAGATAAACGACGGTCCGTAATGATAACATATATGATGGAACTCGATAATAATGTGACACGGTTGTCCCCAACGACAAGGACAGGTTGTTGACGTCTACTACGTTGACATCTGCACGCACGACATTAGTTATATAAGTTATACGACGGTAATCATCTACAGCTGACAGAGACTTAACATGGCTCGACATCGTGTCATCTTCCCAAGGGAAAGGGAAGGTCGATCAGTGTGAGGAGAGGGAGGGCAGAGGGGAAACAAGGACACGGGAAGTGCAACACAATTGAAGCGGGAGACAAGACGGAGGGTGGGACGAATGAGGGAAGGAATAAATAAATGATAGAGGAGAAATGCGGGGGAAAGTGAGGACTTGATGTTGACGTTGATATAGAGGGAGGGGGGAAAGGTCTTTGGATGAAGGGAACGGATATAAATAGGTTGGGGAGAGGGGGACAGAGGGGGAAAAGGGGGTGGGGGACAGAGGATGGAAAGGGGGACAGAGGGTGGAGAGAGGGGGAACAGAGGGTGGAGAGAGGGGGACAGAGGGTGGAGAGAGGGGGACAGAAGGTGGAGTGAGGGGGAGAGAGGGTGCATACAGTATTTCAAGTGGGGTCTAAATATTGCTTTATACAGAGATATTATTAATTTTTTTCGTTGCATGTTATGTTTCTCATAATCAACCAAATAATGTGATTACCTGTTTGATCGTTGACAACGATCATTGTCGCAGGATTGAATCTCGATAAGACAAAGAGCCTTGGTCGGCTTGTTTTTGTTTTGTTAAATAGCTAAGGTGTGCGTGGTCTGAGTGCGCGCGCGCGTGTGTGTGTGAGAGTGTGCCTGCGTGCATGCGTGAAAGAGAGAGGGAGTAGGGTGGAGAGAAGGAGGAGGGTGTAGAGAGGGAGGAGGGTAGAGGGAGAGAGGAGGGTGGAGAGAGGAAGGATGGTGGAGAGAGTGAAGAGGGTGGACGGAGGGAGGAGTGTGGAGAGAGGGAGGAGGGTGTAGAGAGGGAGGAGGGTAGAGAGAGAGGAGGGTGGAGAGAGGAAGGATGGTGGAGAGAGGGAAGAGGGTGGATGAGGGAGGAGGATGCCGAGAGGGAGGAGGTTGACGAGAAGGAGGTGGGTGAAGAGAGGGAGGAGGGTGTAGAGACGATAGAGAGAGGATGGACAGAGGGGAGGGAAAAGGTGGAAGGGTAGAGGGAAAGACGAAATGATAAAAGGACACCCGCCCTTTATCCAAACAAAACACATTTGTAAAATTTGTATTATCAATTTAACTTATTCCTATCCGTAATAATTTGTTTCCCAGTTAGGTACTTCTGAACAGTGACTTCTACTGCCCAGTCGTTTTCCTTGTGGCGAGAAGCTCCATGGAACTCGAGTGACAACTTTTGACACGACACCTGATAACATCTAAAACATGGATCGTCGAGGTAATTGACGGTATTGAACGCGGACTGGAGAGCGGTTCGTCTTGGTGCGGTGAAGCGTGACCAATGGGTCTACTGAAGAACAACACCGCCCTCTGGCGGTCTGTGGAGCTGACAGGGCCCGGGTGCGACCCGGGTTATGCAGCCGCCGCCAGTGGGGTATCTAGGATCTCGCG
>SDWI01001628.1:74502-91230 GCA_009193005.1 Lamellibrachia luymesi | reverse complement strand
TATATATATATTATATATATATATCCTTTCATTCAAACACATAGGATTAATAATTAGCAAAGGTATTTTTTTTTAAATCCTCCAATACCACAGAAAAACATTTGTCAATATTTGATCAATAATTATAAAGCTCACATTGGATTTGGCGATGGCTGCTCTGGTCAGTCGCTTTCTCATATTTGTTGATTACTAATTAACATACAAGTTTGATTTTAAAGGCCACAACCAATAAATAAAAGAACATTTTACATTGACATAATTTTTAATTACAGACAGCCAGTTCAACAGGACAATCATGATCAAGCAGTATTGATTGCTAGCCTATAAATTGAACCCTCTTAGCAGTTGAATGATGAATCTGTGGGGCAGGTACACTTGGTCAACACCATGATGCAGTTGATGAAGCCGTAGAAACTATGTTTAACAAGACTTGACAAGATTTAACAAGATTGCGAAGGCCAAATTGGCAAGTTGACAAGAAAGCCATTTGTTTATCGAATCGGAATTGGAAGTGTTTATTTGACCCACAGATTAAACAGTACAGTTGTCACACAGTGAAAATCTACAGCTCAAATAACGTGATAATAAATAACAAGTATTACATGTATTGTAAACTAAAATGTGAACATCTACAGCTCAAGTAACATGTGTGAATAAATAACAAGTAATACATGTATTGTAAACTAAAATGTACAACACAAATATAATAAAACTGAAGTATAATGATATCACAATAGCCTAAACATGGACTATCAGTTTGCTATAGATAAACTTAAAAGGGGTCAGGGAGACTGCCACTAAGACCATTGTTGGTCACTCTCGTGGATGCCACCCCAGTATTATAATTTTCGACAAAGTTCATTTAATTTACTTAAACACTTTATCGAAAAATAATAACACAAGTGTATAAGTTCCAAAATAGGTTTGACAAATAATTCAGTTATTTTATCATTAAATTATGACAAAATCTCAAAGGGTAAATAAATTGACTTAATTTTTAATCTGGCAGATATATACATTTACATCTGACATACTAATTACAGTACAGTTTATACGTAAATTAATTAATGGAAGGAATGAAATATGAAAGCGCTTATGATTTAATTATTAAGTCCATCCACAAATGTAATAATTTGGCATAGGGCACTGTTCTCTGTAGTTTTGTAGAAAGCACATCTTTGCATACCTAGTAAATCCGTGTAAGCTTTGTGTTAAATTTTTTTTCCTTATGTGATTCGAAGTATTATTTATTAGTAATGGAATATACTACCAAATGCATCGTTTGGCAAACTCATGTTTTTCCCTATTTGTGTGGAAATTTTCATGTATTTGTGTTTTAATGTAACATTTCAATTTAGAAAAAAATTTAAGTTTTGTAAATATACTGGTAATTTCATGTGCACATATTTATAATAAAATTGTAATTCCTGTAATTGTAACATATCTGTTACATTAAGAATTTTTTATTTCTTAAACATTTACTCAGTATGTGAATTATATTTACTTAAACATATTATTCTAATTGTTTTTTTCTGTAGTTTGATAATTCTGTTACATTTAAAACCCCATATCATTAGGCCATAATTTGTATATGGTAACATTAATGAGTTATACAAAGTGATTTTATATTTAATGGCAAAAAGCGTTTTAATTTATTTAATATACCTATAATTTTTTAACATTTCATAGAAATATTTTTTATATGACTGTCCCAGCTTAAAGTTTCTTGTAATGTCACACCTAAAAGATTACAGTTTTGGACTCTTTCGATTCTAGTTTCATCTATCTTGAGTAGAAAAGGAATACATTTTTTATTTCTTAATTTGTGTATTATGTACTGGATTTCTTTATATCTAAAGACAGTTTATTAATTTTCAGCCATTTGTTTACTTTATTTAATTTTGTGTTTAAATGTTGTTCGATATCTTTAGTAAAAAAATTTAAAGATTGGATTGTAGTAAATAGAGTTGTATCGTCTGCATACATTACATATTTAAATGTCTTACGTGACTTTGGTAAATCGTTTATGTATATTACAAAAAGAAGTGGGCCTATTATGGAGCCTTGTGGCATACCTGTAATAATAGGCAGAGTTTCAGAAATGCTATCGTCGTATGTAACATATTGTTTTCTGTTTTTCAAGTAGCTTTCCATTAGTTCTAGAGCAATATCGCATATTCCATACATGTGTAATTTGGTTAATAAAATGTTGTGGTCTAAGGTGTCAAATGCTTTTGATAGATCTAAAAATATATTAATAGGTGTTTCATTTGAATCCAGTGCGGTTATAGTTCTGTCAATAACTTCCATGATGGCATATTCAGTTGAGTGACCAGATTTGAAGCCGTATTGGTTATCATTGAAAAGTGAATGTTCTGTAAAAAATTAATATATCTGATCATGCATAACGTTTTCAACAACTTTAGTTATTACAGGTAATAGTGATATTGGTCTGTAGTTACAGAACAGTGTTTATTCATAATTTTTAAATATAGGAATGATTCATCCTGTCTGGTAAGATTCCATTATTAAATATTTGATTAAGAAGTAAAGTTAAGAGTTTAATTAATATGAGTTTTAAATATTTTAATTGTTTCAATGTAATACCATCATGACCACTGCTGGTGTTTGCTGGAAATTTGTCAGTTATTTTGATTAATGACTCTTCATTTATTTCTTGGAATTGAAAATACAGTTCAGAGTTCAAGGTGTTGTCCTATAATCAATAATGAGTTTTTGTGTTTATATTTGTTAAATGTGACTAATTTATATGGCATATGTTTAACATTTGCAGTTTCAAGTACATCCATGAGTATGTTGTAATTATTATTTGCATCAGACAAAGGATGTTGATCTAATTTCTTCATAATATTTGAATTAATTATTTCATTTTCAAAATTTGACATAGCTTTTTATTTTGTAAATGTATTTTGACTAATTTATGGGGCCATTTTTTAGTTGGAACAGTTTAGATAAATGAAAAATATAGCTGGTGGTCTGAAAATTGTTTGATTAAAATGCCTACTGTTGATTGTAGCATAATTTGGCTTAGTTTACAAAATAAATTGTCAATTAATGTGCCATTTAGGTAAGAAAATCTGGTTGGGAATGTTATTTTAGGAAAGATGCTAAATCCTGTTAAGGTGTCATAAAACTCACTAGGATATTCATTATCATTAATTTTAAGCAAATTTATATTGAAATCTCCAGCAATAATAACTTCCGAATTTTTGTAATCAAGTTGTGATAATAATAATAATGAAAATTCTTCAATAAATTGTTTGTAGTTAACGTTTAGGTCTCGAGGTGGTCTGTATATATTACCAACTATCACAGGTTTTTGAGACCACCCCCAGTAATCTCAATTAGCTGTCCTTCCCAGGTTTCATTTGTAATACGTTGTAATGCTTTATAATCATATCTAGTATGAACGTACAAAATCAAGCCTCCCTTGGTACTACTATTTTTACCCAAGGAAATACAAGTATAGTCTTCTAACTGGATGTGAGATAGATAATCTTATTCGGTTAACCAACTTTCTTGAAAACATATAATGCTAACTTGTCTCTGTTTTTCTGACTGATTTCTAAAATCCTTCTTAAATTATGGTTTCCGTTAGTAGTTTTGGCAGAATTCCATCCAGGTGATTTATTATCCTTTATTTTCCTGTGTACCATTTCTGGAGTTACTGAAGTTAACAACTGGAACTAGTAATGAACTAATATCCTTTCTGGTAGACACTGAACTGAAGCATCCAATTAAGTCTTCCACCATTAAAAAACTGTGATATTATATTGCCATCACTGTCTTCTGGTGGCCCAACTTTGTCGCGTGCGTTTTGTTTACTCCTGACATATGCATGAAACTCTTGCTGTCATTTTTCATGTTATATGATAATTGATCCTCATAGCTTTAGATCTTCTCATTTCAATCGTAACTGCATTAAGTGCCTCTGTATTTTGTGTAGTCGTCATCCTTTCTGGTATGCCTATACACCACATAGTTTGCTTGTGCACGATTTAAAAAATATGTTTCTTTCTGGACCGCTTTCCTTGTTTTATCAAGGGAACAAATTTTCCAATGATACTCTCAGTTTCACATGTTAGAATGTTTCAACATTCATTCTTATTCCTCAGCATGTTATTCTAATCTAGCTTTGCAAAGTATTTTCTCATATCTTTTTATTGACCTTTGTGGAAGTTTCTCCTGTTTTTTTTTTATCTTTACTGTCTGATTTTACTTTGATATCAACATGTATATGATTATTATCATTGTTACCCAATGGTTCATGTATTTTGAAATTGCTCACAAATTCATTTTGTGAAGACAAAACTATATCTAATACATTCTCTCCCCTATTTGGTTCTAGCCCGTGTTGAGTAAGGAAGCTATCCTGAATTAAAAATAGAAACTGTTGGTCCTCATCCGCTGTACTTGCTAGAGATTTCCATTGTATGTGTCCGTGGTTAAAATCTCCCATTATTATACATTCCCCATTACTCACTTCCTTTATAGCGTTTTGTTATTTTGTGTTATCTTCTTCGTTTAAGTAAACTAATCCAATAGTTAATGTTGAAATTTAACTGTGTTGCACCAACAGCTTCATCGCAAGCTGCTTCCCTTTATCATTTTTTTTGAGCTTGAATAGATTCTGTAATACATAAAATAACTCCCCCTCCCTGTCTTCCTGTTCGATCTCTCCTAAACATTACGCATCCTGTCAGTCATAATTCAGCATCTGTTATGTCTATGTTGGCCCTTGAGTCGGTTATACAAAATATATGAGGGTCTTTTTCCATAATGTTTACTTCATTTTTTTATTTACTGTGCTCGTTGCATTTAAAAACATGCATTTGTAAATGACTTCAGATATGTTTTCCGGACATTTTGTTACTAGTTTTTGTGTACTATTGGCCTCTTTTTCAGTTTGAAGCATATCCAGGTAACACCCCTGCGCTTCTTGTTGAAATAATGTTTGCAGCGAAAAGTATTTTTGATGCTGTCCCTGCCACTGTTAGCTGCTCCTGAGATTTCATCTGCAAACATTGCTGAACCCTTTTCAATTAGATGAAGCCCGTCCCTCATGAATATGTCTGCCCTCCCAACAAAACAAATTCATAAATCCAACTTCCTCTTCCCTACATAGCTGCTGAACTAGCGCGTTAATTGCCATCCTCCGGCAATTTCGATATCCCTGACCCCTGCTTCCCATTACTTTTTAAATCCCAGACAGAATTATCTGCTCAAAATGCATCTGCTTTAGTGTTCTGGCTAATTGCCTGTATTTCTTGTGCCCTCCCTCTGTACGTCATTACTCCCTATGTGTACTAAACAGATCCTCACTTGCCAGGACTAATTATTTTCTCTACCCTACACAGAAATATAACTGGACATTGTGATTATGATACTTGCCTTACTTGGTAGACTGGATATGTTCATGACATGTTTAGGTGGTATGCACGCTAATCCAGACAACAAGTCATATGCTAGAAGACTTTAGAGTTTACAAAGTAACATTCCAAGTGGTGTAAGGTACAATCGTACATATCAGGGCATTAGTTTAAAAACAAATTAAAAAGTGGGACATTTTAACCCCATAGTTCCTCTTATTTGTCCCCCCCCCATTCTGCCTGTTCACTGTAGTGCCCCTATTTTTATACGAATGTGTGAATATCCATGGGAGACATGGTCCTGAAACACTGAATAGTCAAAAAGGCATAATTTCCATGAAATGGCAGTGATGATTTAGGTTACACAGATGTTAAATTGTAAAATAGATTAAAACACAAAACATGTTTCTGCGCCACAACATGTAATGTTATTATCCATTGCAATATTTGCCACACATCCGAGAAGTTCCAGATTATATTTAGGAGATTGAGCTTTAATGTATATTTAATTTGGGAGATTATTGTGCAGTGAGGTTGTCGTGGATCAGGGCGGATAAAGCTATGTGGTTTGTGTTGCTAGTTATTTGCCTTCCCTGTCATTGTCATGACAGGGAGCCACATTGATTGACGGGGAACGCAACAATAAAGCTAAATGAATAAATGAGGTCCTCTGAATAAAAACAAATACAAGACATTTTCATGAATTGAGACGAGGGGTACCGGCTCAGTCATGTATAGGACATACTGCGTGCTCCACTACCTGGCGATCACAATAATGCGTGAAGTCGCAACATTCAGTTTCCTGAAGCAAGCAACCAGTGGTCGGTGGTTGTTGTCCAAGCGTGGACATTAGTTAGATAAATAGTTGTAATAGTAATAGTTGTAATAGTAATAGTGGTAATAGTTGCAATAATTATAAAGCTCATGTTGGATTTGGAGATGGTCAGTCGCTTTCTCATATTAGTTAATTAGTTAACTAATCCACATTCAGGTTTGATTTTAAAGGCTACACCCACACGTATCAGGGTCAATAATTTTACATTGACATAATTGTTGTAAACAGCTATGGCCCAGTTCAACATGAAAATCATGATCAAGTAGTATTGGTTGCTAGCCTATAAATTGAACCCATTTCGCAGAGTAGTTGAATCATGAATTTGCGGGACAGGTACACTTGGTCAACACCATGCTGCACACGAATAAGCTCGCGAAGCTATGTTATAATTTCCACGAAATGGCAGTGGGAATGTAGGCTACACAGACGTTAAATTGTAAAACACATTAAAGCACAAAACATGTTTCTGTGCCAATAACAATGATGGTCCAGTAACATGTAATCCCATGCAATATATACCACACATCCGAGAAGTTCCAAATTATATTTGGGAAAGTCACATGGTTGAGCTTTAATATGTTTAATTTGGGAGATGAGAGTGCAATGAGGTTGTCATGGATCATGTCTTCAGGGCTGCGGGGCTGCACGTGTACAACAATTGAGAGAACATATGGGGAGTGTTTACAGTGCACCTTCATTAATATATTTTGTTGGACCAGATAATCAGACCACATTGTAAACGAGGCAAACTATAGAGTTCCATGGTCAACCGTGTTGATTGCGGGAAGTCATGGTCGTCCAGCACAGTGAAGTCATACTTTATTTAAAACATTAAACAGTACTATTAAATTAATTGTTCACATTGTTAAACGCATACTCACCAAGTTTGATATACAGTCTGAAATCCGTTTGCTTAGTTTTATTTCAGTATAAATATAATAAACATTATTTACATCAGACCCACCAACGAATAAGCTGTATTTCTTTGATGTTTTAAAAAATAAACACCGATCGCCATCAAATATTGCACAGCATGGATTTTCATAAAAATGTGTCGCATGTTATTTATGAACATGCTTTCTGTTTTGTTGGTCGCAATTTATGGGACAATAAATGCTATTCGGAATCAGTGATGTACCGTGTTTTAACTGAATCCAAGATATAATGAGGCTATTATAAAGCAGGTGCAATATAATATATAATATAAATGTTTTATTTCACGCTAGAGCCCATATATATATATATATATATATATATATATATATATATATACATACAATACAAGAAAAAAGCATAACTATACACACATATTGAATATTAAAGGTACATGTAGCGAGAATAAAATATATATAAATATAAATACATGTCGTGCTGTAAAGTATATGTAAAATAAGTTAGAATATATATATATATATATATATATATATATATATATATATACATACATACATACATACATACATACATACATACATACATACATACATACATGCATTCATATATATAATACACATTATTAATTAAAAACGCACAATTGATCAATCCAATGTTTAATCATTGGACTACGATAATAAGTCAAAGTATGAAAATAATAGTGGATTATCGGATTCTAACCGGCATAAAAGGCTAAATGTTTACGAGTGAATGCGTTTGTTAAAGGATTTTACATAATTAGTAGCAAACACATGACTTGCACTACAGCAGGGTGACAAGTTGTGTAAAATTCTAAAACTGAAGTTGTTTTAATGGTACTGTTGCATAGGTTAAATGTTCTGGCTAAAACATTTGGCTGCGCATAAATACATATTTTCTGTGTGGCAATATCATCATCATCAGTAAGGTTATTGTTTATAATATGACCAAGGTATTTACATTTCTCAGTGTGAGGTAGTGTATGGTTATTTATAACAACAGGTGTTATCACTAACCATACATATAGATTTGTTGGCATCGTATGTTATATCAAACATATTATCGTACTCGGCACAACAATCAGTGAGTTTTCTCAACCCAGCAACACTAGGTGAAAAAACATAAAGATCATCGGCATACATCATATGGTTCATTATGGTGCCTGCATAAAGACAACCAATTTGTAGTGTATTCAAATTTACACTGAAGTCATTCATGTAAACATTAAAAAGATGTGGAGAAAGGATTCCACCCTGCTTAACACCGTTTGAAACGGTAAACAAATTCAGCGAAGCTATGACACCATATGTTAGTGAATTTCTGAGTGCTGTACCAGTAATAGAGAATGCACACAATAAAAGGACAGCCCCGATCAATTAGTTTGGTGAATAGTTTAGAGGCATCCAACATAGAGACATGCATAGGTGAACCATTCGCTATGTAGTGTCGAACTGTATGAATTAATATGCTGCTATATAACAGTGACATGAGAACGTGAATTTTTTCATTCGCATATTTAAAATGTTCGTTACTTACACTATCATAACCCGGGGCTTTGCTTTTTGCCGGCATCGCATGTATTATATCTTGAATTTCCTTAACATTAACAATCATTTGAACATTAAAATGTACATTGCTACAATACTCATTTATCTTCTTGATGTTGGTTGGAGAGCCAGGTATAGAGTTAAGACGTGTTGTTAGCCTTCCTAGGGATTGCCTCGGCAGCGTCCTAGAATGATCGTTGTAAAGTTTGCATAGCAAAGTGCGATGGGCTTTATCATTACAATTAGGGTTAGTACAGCTTAAACTTCATGAGGTATATCAATAGCAGATAAAAGCAAACCAGTATATGATAGTTATGGAGATCCTGGGGGAGGCAGTATTCCACACAGGTCAAGGTGGTTGAATTTGCTCCTGCATGGGGGCCTCTGAAGAAGGTAATAACTTGGCAGATCTAGTAAAGCATATAGGTAAATGGTCGGAAGAGACACAGTCATATTTAACTTCTATATCAGAGATTGATGAGTGACTGTAGTGGGTGGTGAACACGTGGTCGAGCCAGCTCCTTGAGCAGTGCGCATCACTAACATAAGTAAAACCATCAGAGGGGAGAAACAGTGTGTCACTTGGAATAAGGTGACAGTCGTTTATAAAAGCATTGAGATATGGAGTAAAAACACTGGGCTTCTTAATATCCACATTAAAATTTCCAATGAAGAATATATTGATTGATTCAAATGAATCGCTTATGGCCTGGATTTTGCCTAAAATATCTTGATATGCATCAGCATTGTCATCAGTCTGATATGGTAGGTAGACATTAAGAAGAAGAATAGTGGCATTACAGCTAGCAATTTTTAGACCCAGGAGTCTCTTCTCATCAACATAAATCAACAGTTCAATAAATGGGTCGAGTGAACGCCTCCATAAAAAGCAGAGCCCAACATGAGGACGTCCACTCAAACCATCACCATAATCAATGGAACTAATTCCTCTGGCGTTAAAGTCAGAGTGAACAGAATTAAGAAGAGAAAGATTCTGTTTAGAGAGCCAGTGTTCCTGCACAGCAGAGTTTAAAATGTCAACCACATCAAAAGCACTGTTCCGTATGCTTCTGGAGTTAAAGGAAGCAATACGGAGGGGAAAGTCTATAAGTGGGTTGAATCTGTTGGTGTGTGTTTCCTAGGTGGGAAATACTGTCCAATCTTTGTTCTAGCAGGCCAGAGATCAGCGTCATAAAGCGAGTTAGGGTTGGCAATGTCAACACACAGCTTGAAGGAAGAATACGAGTTGTGTCGAGTTGGTAATCTCGGTTTAACAATGTTGCGAGACTTTTTGGAAATGATTGTTGTCCACAATGGCAAAGTAGTGATACCAGTGATAGATGTAGAAGTGGTAGTAGTTGATGGAGTAGCTGTTGAGCTCGTTGAAATAGTAGATGTCGGGGTCGACACATCAGATCGTGACGAAGTAGTTGCAGAGGTCGACACAGCGGACCATGATGAAGTAGTTGCAGAGGTCGACACAGCGGATCGTGAAGAAGTAGTTGCAGAGGTCGACACAGCGGATCGTGAAGAAGCAGTTGCAGAGGTTGACACAGCAGATCGTGAAGAAGCGGTTGCAGAGGTCGACACAGCGGATCATGAAGGAGTAGTTGCAGAGGTCGACACAGCGGACCATAATGAAGTAGTTGCAGAGGTCGACACAGCGGATCGTTAAGAAGTAGTTGCAGAGGTCGACACAGCGGATCATGAAGAAGTAGTAGCCATGTTCGACACAGCAGATCATGAAGAAGTAGTAGACGGAGCAGTTGTCTTGGGAGCAGATCGAACTCTTGAAGAAGTACACATGGCAGATCTCGGAGACATCTCGCGTATGGCAGGTGTTGGGGAAGATGTAGAAACTGAAGTCGTTGCAGCTGGCGTCACGTTCAGTGAAGAAAGTACAGGTAGCAGTGATGACACGAGAGTGGAGATTTGCGTAGAAAGTTCAGGCACTGAATCGACAAGAATTTGATGAGATAGTTCATGTCGGCGTGATTAAAATCGATTATCGGCAGTTTGCCAAGATCTCGGTCATCATAGATCGGTATTGCGTCTGAGTCAACTTCGTTGAAGACTTCCGAAAGTCGTCAACGTTGTGTGTGGCTCTATTGGCCCCTTGTCGTTTAATCCGACGATGGTAGAAATATGGGAATATAAAGTGTCTTTGGCACTTAAGATGTCATCATCGTTAAAGTTGTCCAATATAATGCGGTAATGTAAATGTTTTTTAAAACATAAAAGTTCATTGATGCGTACGACAACATCGTCGGTTGCCATAGCAGCAGCAGTGTTAAAGTCAATAAAAATGTTTGATGCCAACAGAGACCAATAGACACACAGACGAATAGCTAAACAGTACTTCTTGAAATCTTGAATGAACGTGTAGAGTGTGGATTATGATGGCTCTCAAGCAGATATTCTCACCGAGTCGGTTGACAACCAACTAGCCATACGCACCCAGCTAGATGTTATATCCAACCAACTGTATAATTTTCATTGCATTTTGTAACACCTGGGAACACTCTTTCTGTGATTAAATTAAGCTGTGAATAAGTGTGACCACCCAGGCAGAAATTATTTCTATTGTTACACCTGTAGCTCAGGTAAGAAGCCGGAGGCTGGAGCGCCAAGATATTTGTGAATCACGTGACTCTTGAATACGTGTATTGGAAGAGAGGGAAGGACGGACTGAGGCAGAGAAGAATTTAGTGAGGAGGGCGTACCTGGAGACTGGATGAGAAAGCTGGCCTTTGTCCAAATTCATGTATTGTCCATCAATCTGTAACTTGTTTTAATTACAGTATATATTTATTTTCAGAATTTCTCAGGACAGTGTTGCAGAAGAAATATCTAAGTTTGACTGTTCCTGTCTGTCGTACAGTTGACTTAGATTCAGAGACACCGGCTTGTCTGGAAGATGTCTTTGTGGATAGGCATCTTCAGAAGCACACTACAGAGAGTTTTCCTGAGACATTCAGTTATAATGACTTGAAGGAAATGGAGACCCGCGTGCAATCCAGTGTTGCTATTCCCATTGCTAACCTCTTTAGCAATCTAGACAATGACGTACTCCACAAGACCAAGGACCCAACAAAAGTATTGATTCAGGGTAAACCAGGTGTGGGGAAGAGTACACTTGTGAAACATATTGCGAAGGGATGGGCAAAAGGCGACATATGGCCTGATATCAAGTATGTCTTCCTGGTCCCGGTAAGAGAGCTCTCACCAAATGAGAAGTGGTCAGTCAGCAACCTGCTGTTGGATGGGCTCATCCCACCTGACCGTCACAAAGCATGCCTTGATGTTATCACTGGAAGTCCCAATGAAATATTAGTCATCCTAGATGGATACGACGAAGGAGGATGTTCAGACCAACAACAAGAACATGGCAACACGGAAGCTGCTTTGTCAACCTTGATATCACGCATCATCACAAATGACGTGCTGCCTGGGGCAAAGATATTGGTCACTTCCCGGCCAACCACACAGTTGCCAATAAAGGATTTCAACCATACAGTACAACTGTCTGGTTTTACCAGCGAGAGCATAAGCGAGTACGTTCACAAGATTGCAAGGTCGGCAGAACAGGAAGAATTCATTTTGAAATGTCTTCGTGCAAATCCGAACATGGCAGGATTGTGCACAGTCCCATTGTTGTGTGCCCTATTGTGTGCATGTTTAACAGACATACACAATTCTGCTAAGAGTGCAGAGGTGCCAACTATGAACACAACAACAGACGTGTATGTTCAAGCGACTCTTCAATCAGTGTCAAAGTGTCATCCACGTTTGAAGTACAGCAAGGAGAAGACAGACTTAGACAAGCTGTTTAACATCATAAAGAAACCACTGAGTAAACATGCAGATCTAGCCAGGCATAGCATGATGTCATCACCACCACAATTCATCTTTCAAAAAGATGATCTTGGCAAGTTTGGGTTTGATGCTGATGACATAAACTGTGGATTCTTGGTGGAATCCCAGACACGGGATCCACGCTTCAAAGGCACAACAAAACCATGCTGGACATTTCGACATGCCACAATGCATGCGTTTTTCTGCGCGATTGGCCTTGCCAGATTAGGTGCCAGTGAGTGGGAGCGTCTTGAGGAAGGCACATTGGTTGACCATCTGAAGACAGTGATGATGTTCCTAGCAGGACTGCTTGGAGATAACAACCACAGGTATTTTATGGAGCAGCTCGTATCGGAAGATGGACAAGAGTCGCTTGCAAACTTGAGAGGTCGAATGTTGAACAAGATCACAGATCTGTTAAGAAAGCTGAATGACGACACAATGGTGATTGCCACGGTGTTTGAGACACAGGATCCTGCCATGGTGCATGTTGTCCCAACTGATATCCAGTCAACCAGCATGTCCGTAATTGATATGCGTGCCTTCGTCTGGGTGCTGGAGAATGAAAATTACCACATCCAGAGTTTGAGGTAAGTTGTAATTAACTTCAAGTCGAAATGTTTGGGTAAAGTGAAAACATTTAAGCACAATAGTCATTTTCCTTTTGTGGATGAATTATAAATTCAACATAGCTTAGTTGGTCAAAGCATTTGTTTGTAATCCCTTCACTGCAATCTGGTATACCTATTTGTTAGGTAACAATTTAGTGAACACTTAGTAATAAAGTAGCATTTTGTAAACACATTTGTTTGATGCATTGGTTTGTAAAACACCATTAAATAAAAAGCTGTGCTTATGCTAACCGTTTGTAAATGCGCTATGGCAAATCATTACTTAACATCTTAGTTTGCATAAATAATTGGTTTTTCAAGATATGGTATATGTAAATTAATTTTCTGTACATTATTCAGAGTTTATTTAAACTGCTTATTATATCAAGTTGACTTTAGCCATAACAGTTCAACAGCCATAACAATTCAATAAAATAGTACTAGAAATTATTATTTGACAATAAACAATAATCCGCTATGCCCAACAATAGTGAAGTATACCCCCTGTGTATATCCACGTTGTTTAGCCAGTAGCTAATGTGCTCTTTCCTTAGTTTAATGTAGGCAAGTGTTTTGGACCGAGTTGCGTTCTATGACATTCGGCCGGTTTCTGTGTGCAAATGTTTCGGGATACAAATAGATATAACAATGAGTTATAATTAAAGCTATAATTAGTTCCTGAAATAGTTTGTAAATATGTGTCCTGCTTAACATGCAGGGTCAATTAATTGAAATTTATAAACTGTCACACTTAAGAAACATTGCCACTGAATGTTTACTAAAGTGTTTAGGATATCCCATTTCACTTGTATGCAGTATTTGAGAACATTTGGTCAATACTATGGTCACTTTGAACCTGCGTTGCTCACTATATATATATATATATATACATACATACATACATACATACATATATATATTCTTTTAGGTTGCTGAACTGTGACTCAGACTTCATGAAACAAGTAATTTCCGCACTAAGGGGAAAGGAATCACTCAACTGCCTGTAGTAAGTATTATTAAATTATAGAACGCTAATAAAAAGATTTGGAAACGTTATCGTTGTTTTGACGCGCTCGTATATGTTATCACGTTTCGTATTTATATAAACATCATAACTTGGTTTGGACATCTTACTGTCAAATAAAAGACAAAACTGGGCCGTGTTGTTAACTTAGCTAGTAAACTCATTTTAAATTTTTACTGATCCTGTCCATCCACTAAACTTAGCATTTCAGAAACTTCCATCTGGCAGGTGTATTAAAGTTCCCCTTGCACGGAAGAATGTATATAATAAGTCATTTGTACATACTGTTGTTGCTGTCTTGAATGTTGCACTCAAGTGACGTGTCAGAAGAGCTGCTGTTTTGGTGTGTGGGGGTGGTGGAGACAGTGTACATTCACGTTTATATTATGTACTCATAATTTAATTCATTGCTTTAATCTGCAAGTACCAAGAATTATTTGCATCACTTCGTATCACTGTATGTTTTTTGACAATGCAGGTATTGTAGTACTAGTGCCCTTCTGTGATGTTCTGGGTTAAGCTTGTGCTTGATAATTTTTAGTCCCCCTTGTATGCTCTCTAAACATTTAAATTTAGCCAAGTCTCTGTTTCTCAAGTCTCAAGTAGTTATACTCCAAACAGCCCAATCTTGAGCTAACGCAGGAGTTTGGACCAACGGCTTTTAGTGTCTCTTCTGAAAGACACGGGCAAAGTGGGGTGAACGAAATTGCCCAAGCTTCGAAATGGCGGAGGTGGAATCGAACCACTGTCCTCTTGATCGACAGGCGGGTGCTCTAACCATTAGACCACTGCTCCCCACAGACCACCACCCCTGTTTATGTTGTTAGCTTGTTTTCTTTTTAACATATTCATATGTGTTATTTATAGACATTTTACTTGTAAACTTCACAACATGTGTGTAAACTTTACAATAATATTGGGTGTTTGTTTATGTGTTTTATTTTTTATAATTGAGCTAATTAATTAACTAATCATTGGATGAGTCTGAAGAAAATTTTCCGTCTTAAAATGTATGGTTTAAGACAGACAATAAAGTAGTTTTGATTTGATTTGATTAAACTGACTTAACGCCAAATACAATAACTTCACAAACTATTTAACTGTCACATCCGACACCTGCGATCGATTTTGGGCATGCGATAGCCTAACTGGGTAATTTCCAACAGTAATAAAGTGTGGTTGTTTGGTCAAATCTATACAAGGGCTGAGTTGGAACGCACACCACCAACGTACTTGACGTGCTGTGCTAAGACCTCAGTGAGACGGCCATCATGCTGCCAGTAGATGCTAGTAGATACACCATATGGTTTTCAGATATACATCAGTATACATCATCATCATGTTTTTGGCCATTAACCTTATTTCATCGTTCATGAGATATTTATGTTTGTGATCAATTGCATGTGTACATGTTTAATTCGCATAAATGTTATGTTTCAGTTTGTGTGACATCAACCTCAGTACCTCTGTGACTGGCTATGCTCTTAGCTCCACTATTGGCTCATTGCCTGCTTTGAAGACACTGTTGTAAGTTCCATGCCCATGTTTGTCAAACAGTTTCACGTAACACTAATCATGGTGTTGTCTTTAGCAACATGGTGAGCTCAATTCCTATGTACCAGAGGAAGAAAACTTACATTCCCCGAATAAGTATTGCAAGTTAATTCCCGTTGTGATGCAAAATGTTCTCTCGATAGAAGATATGCGTACCAAAAACACCGGGCTACCATACCCCAGTGTATAGTGATGTAACATAGTGTAAACATTATAACATTACTCTGTCTTATTATGTATTACAGTTTGCACAGATGCGACATTCAAGCTGATGAAATGACGCATGTCGCCAGGAGACTTCTGAGCTGTCAGCAAGTGGAAGTCCTTGGGTGAGTGTTGATGTTGATGTTGTAATCGTCGTTGATGACACACCGGGCATGTTAGTAGGATGTCTAGCTAATATGTTTAACACATGTACGTACTGTATTTACTCATTAATGTATGCACGCGGTTTAACTGTGTAACTGTGTATGTACTATACACACATATTGTGTTTATTAACTTACGTTTAACCGTAAGTTAGCCATGTTGTATTTCTTTTACGGTTTTGATTGGCATGTGTGTTTGTTCAAGGCCTTTTCTATTTATGATTGCATATTGTTATTGTTGCCAGTTATCAACATATCTTATCCGATTTTCTCATTGACAAATATGAATATGCCGTTTTATTATGTAAGTCTTATTTTTGTAAGTATACGTGTTGTGCGTTAGGGGGTTTCTTAGATAAATGAAATAAGGTTAGTCTGTTGATTGATAGTACTCACATATAAGTTGTGGGAACATTACTTATTGAAACCATTAAATTAAGATCCATGTCAATGTTTACGAATAAAAGTGACTGATACCGACATTCAACACAGTGGTCGAGCCGTGAAAAGAAGAAGACGATGATGATATATATATATATATATATATATCTATATATATACAAAAATGACAAATTATGTACATTATATATATATATATATTTATATATATATATAATATATATAAGGCAGTG
>SDWI01001628.1:61839-73712 GCA_009193005.1 Lamellibrachia luymesi | reverse complement strand
TATATATATATATATATATGTGTGTAATATATGTAATATATGTAATGTAGCTAATTTGTAATTTTTTTACTCTGTGTTGTTATAATAACATGTGCGGCGTGCTGTTTATAAGTTTGATAAAATCGTGCATACATCCAGCTTAGACCGTTTTAGTTTGAGTAATGAATACAAAAACATGTAATTACCATTACAGGTTGAGTGGAAATGACCTGAGTGATAAAGGGGCTGGCGATGATCTTGGTAAGGCCATTGCCAAGATGACGTCGTTGCGGCATCTGGGGTAAGTAGTTCAACCACATAATATATCAAATGTCACTGAACACATTAATGGACAGAGTGGCATTTCTTAATAGCCATTAGATAAAATCTCTTTATTACACATTTGCTCTCAGAAACCCAGTTACTTAAACCATCCGCAATGGAAATACATGACATCATGCTATATGAAACCGTAAACTGAACGTTAAAAATAATAGTTAATCGTAATTAGTGTGGTGCTCAGAAACCAGACAATACCGATCATGTCAACATGGGTCATGACAGACTCAACCACCCTGGACAGAACCAAAGTTGTCTAGCTTGAAATGATGTGATTTGCTGCTGTGCCACTGTGCCGAGAAAGAAAAAGGCGTGTGACGATTGGACGATTGGACTGTATAGTAAAGAGAACCGTTAGATATGGTTGTTATTATACCATGTGCATCAATGCTGAATCCAGGTGCCCAAAAGTTGAGGCAATAAACAAAGAAATAAAAAACATAGATGGGATATATTCATGATTGAAATGTGAGGTCTAACTATTGCTTTGTACAGAGATATAATTAGCTTGTTTTCCTTATATGTTATGTTTCTCCTAATCAACCCAAGAATTTGATTACCCTTTGAAGCGGCAATACCACACTGCTCTGAAACGTTCATATCAACGCTTATTGTTATTCCTAAGTCCTTTTCTTTTACAGTAGTACCTAGAACAGTATCTCCCATTTTATAGTTTACATCCAAATTCCCATGTCCTGTATGTAGACATTTACATTTCCCCAAATTGAACAACATCTGTCATTTCTCAGATCATTTCACTAATCTGGCTAGATCGCTTTGTAAATGTTGTTTATCACCATCAGTGTTAACCGTTCTAAAAAAATAATACTGATCCTTGTGGTACCCCACTCAAAACTGATTTCCAGTTTGAAAGTTATCCATTTACTACAACACGCGGTCTTCTGTCAGTCCGCCATTGTTCTATCCAGTCAATTATATCATCCCCGATACCATGGGCTTTTAATATCTACTGGCGATCCCTCGTGATTTCTTCCAAAAAAACATAACATGTTTGTTAAGCATGACCTCGCTTTTAGGAATCCATGTTGAGATGAATTTAATAATGTATGCCTAACAAGGAAGTCCACCGTATGGTCTTTAATTAACCTTTCTAATAACTTACAAATCACTGAAGTTAAACTCACTGGTCTGTAATTCCCTGACCTATTTCTCGAACCCTTTTTAAATAATGGTATAATGTTTGCTTCTTTCCATTCAGAAGGAACAACTCCCTCTTTTAATGACAAGTCGAACGCTCTTGCAAGTGGTATACTGATTTGTTCTACTGTTTTGGAGGAATTCCATCAACTCCTGGTTATTTGTTATGCTTCATTGCCTTTTGCTAATTGGTTAAAATGTTAGGACATTCTGAGACGTCACCTTTTTTAATTTCTTCAAAATTGGTTGATTTGACAAGGAATGACCCTATTGGGTTTGAGAGGAGACTGATTGCATGGCTGTCGCAATAATACGTGATGCTTCTGGTCACACACTTACCCCCTTTACTCATGATAAAGCACAATTCCATTGTCACTTGCTCCTTTATGCCGTGTCATATATAGAAAATCTGCCATCAAAAAAGTTTTATTATGTTAAAATATGGCTTTTGGTCCCATCATTGTGATAGTTCCATCATTGTGATGGAAATAATATCACTTGCTCCCTTTTGTCATTTCACGGTACTATATTCCTTGATAATTGATACTCTTCGTCGCAGTTTGCATTTTGTGGTAAGAAAATTGTCTTATATTCAGAAATGATTGCTGACATGCTGTGATCAATAGTTTTCTTTTTATAAGAAAAATATTTATATGGGAAAATGTTTCTTATTCCAAGAAAAAGTCTTTCAGAAGGTTTTCCTTGTTTTCAGAAAAATATTCTTACTAATGTGAAACATCAGAAATGACTACAAGAATTTTTTTTATTAAATTTAAGAAAACATTTCTTGATTAAAAAATTTTCTTGTGTGGCTCCCTAGAAGAAAAATTTTTCTTGCTTTTTTCTTTATTTAAGAAAACACTTCTTATTTCAGAAAAAAATTTCTTAGATAAAAACCATTTTCTTGGATAAAAAAAGAAACTATTTCTATAGCCTTTTCTTGATATTAGAAACTATTTTCTTAAGCCCAAGAAAATCTTTCTTATGAAAAATTTCTTAAATCACGAAAATTATTTTCTTACGTGGCTCCCAAGAAAAATTTTCTTGTTTTAAGTTTGTTCTTAAAACAAGAACATTATTTTTAGCAGTGTATCTATATAAAATAGATAATTACAATATAATACTAAATAAGATGTATAAAACAACACCACATCTTTAAATCCTCTTGTACCCAAACACAGAGGCGCAATAAACCAAACTTGTGCATAATATAATGAACAAAGGACGCGGAAAAGTCAGTATCAAAGCTAGGGACCGTTGAGGCTCTAGGGTGCAAATGCAATATTTTGTAATACATCTTGATATTTTTGCAGAAGGGAACTGTATTTTCATATGATTTTAAGTTGGTTGTTTTGTTGCATATTTTGGGTGCAGCTACAAATAAACCTTACTTGCCCAGGTTATATCATGCTTGTTTAAGAATAAAAACACTATTGTGAATTATATTATCTGATCTGCCTGAGAATATTTGAAAGATGCCGTAGGCTAGCTAAATAGGATGACTGTTGTATTCATAGAGCACAATATGTAAGGGAGGACCATTTAAAGTGCCCTGCGTACAACACATTCAAGGCAATTTTGTAGATGTTGCCTGGTGTCTTCTGCCAGTCAGCCATTTTTCTTTATCAGTCGATTATGTCATCCCCGATACCATGGGCTTTTAACTTAAGTAGTAATCTTTGATGTGACACTTTGTCGAAAGCTTTCTGAAAATCTAAGTAGATAATGTCCACTGGTGATCTATCCACTTAGTGATTTCTTCCAAAAAAATAACATTTATTAACAGGGTTCGAATTGAGTGGGTGTCAGCGGGCCCTAGATTCACTGCTGGACCCCCAATAGTTTTGAATCTGGGCCTGGGGGTCTGGCTGGCCTCTGAAATTTGACGAAAAACTACAATATTGGTGCGTTTCGAAGGCACAACATAAGTGCATTACTTAATTTTACGAATCCCACTTAGAGGCATTACCGGTGATGTTTCATTCTATGAGAATCAAAAGTTTGCAGTACTTGATAAGGTAGAGGTCAGACCACAGTGCAGCATTGCATTGGTGGCCATGCTAACGTTTTTTCTGATTTTAAGAAAATTGGACCATCAAAAATTCTGAAAATTTTTCGCAGAAACTACCATCATCTTATTGACATGCTGACCATGCTTTGTCAAAATCACGTACTTCCACCTCTTTTTAAACGCCCCCACATAAAGCGGTCCTGAACAATTACTGAGCAGTGTCATATCTGCCGTACTCCAATACAATAGAACGTGTAGTTGACACTATGCTTTCGGTTCATACTTCATAGCATAATATCAGTGAACCCTACCTGTCCACATACAGCCCAATTACAGTGTCGTGGCGGCCCTTGTCTGTGCAGAATGACATTGTGCTCGCAATTGACGACCAGTCATTGTCATCAAGGTGCTTTTTGATTTGTCCACTGCATTTGAAACCACCACAAAGTGGTGCTGTTGAGGCTTTCACAGGATGTAGGTTTAACAAAACAGGCCCTGAAATGGTTTGCGTCATACCTGAATGACAGAGTTCAATTCGTCCACATCCAAGGAGCTACATCACTTCCTCGTTCTTAGGCCTCGGGCCTCAGCTATTTTCCATCTATGCAGCACCAGTTGCTAAGATCATTTCATAGAATAACTTTGTTACACATTTGCTCTCAAATGCCCAGTTACCTAAACCATTCGCAAAGGAAATACATGACATCATGCTATATGAAACTGTACGCTGAACATTAAAAGTAATAGTTAATCGTAATTAGCTTGGTGCTCAGAAACCAGACAATACCGATCATATTAACATGGTTCATGACCGACTCAACAACCCTGGACGCCGACATTTGCTGAGCCGCGGCAAAATTGTAACGGAACCAAAATTGTCTAGCTATATTGAATCTCGCTGTTTTGTCACCTCATAATGTCACAGACAGTTGTGAAGTCTAATGTATCGATACATAAAAAACATGTGTTTGTTGTTACTACTGTTAAGTAGTAGAAAAGAGATGTACAAGTCTTGTCGATGGTTAGTGTCAGTAACTAACTAGACTAGCATAATGGATGTGGGCCCAGTAACCACCCAAGCGACCAAAAACACAACAGATTCTGCATGGCACTTGAAAAGTAAGACCAATACAATAGCAATACATTTGTACGAAGCTCTCTTTCCAGAAGACGCCGCCTTCAGCTCCCATTACTATGAACAGCTGCAGTTTATCACAGACATTTTCTCGAATACATGCACAGCCTTTAGCTTCATAATCACCTTAAAAAGATTGTCATTATAAGCCACGGGACTCGTTAAACTAGAATCAACATACTTGATGAAGCCCTCGAAACTGTGGACAATTCCTCTCATACGTCCAGCATGTCTAACAATGTCACGCTTGACAAGGAACGAAACACACGACTAGGTAAAGCTGGAAAATAAAACAATTGGAAGACTCTCAAAATGATTCTGGTCTAACAAGAGCTTGACACTGCATACAAAACTGAATGTGTACCATGCATGTGTTCTTAGCATCTCTTGTATGGTCCTGGATAACTTATTGGAAACAGGAAAGTAAACTAAGCAGCTTTCATCTGCGCTTCCTGTTTATGCTCCTGTGCGTGAAATAGCAGGACAAAGTCATTGATCTTATCAACACCACTGAGCAGCACGCTCAGAAACGACTACCATAGCTTGGGCATGTACAGCCTCCCCAGTGACCACCTGCGGAACAACATCCTCTGTGGGGCGTTACCTGAAGGCGAACGCTCAGTTGACTGACCTAAAAATATAGTGATGTAATCAAAATATATCTGAGAGACTACGGCATTGACCCTCAGGCATCATGCTTGCAATGTACCAGCAGCCAAAACAAGACATAAGCTGGTTTCTTCTATGCCTCAGATCGAGAAATATAAATCCACCCATTATCTGGATGAAATAACGAAGTGACCTGTTGTTTACATTCACACTAACTGATATCCCGTTTAATTGACTATTTATGCAGATGCCTCAGTCAGTCAGTGAAATGATACTGGTGGTAGCTATGATTGGTCTTTCTAACTAAACAACAAATAAGACTGGATTTACTATTCACTACACTCAAAAGCCCGGGGCAATGATCTCCCAGGCCCCACACGCTTGAGGATGGGGACCCAACAGGGCTGCGCGGCTCTGGACCAAAGCCGTTGAAAAGAGTAGTATAGTAGGCATCACTGCCACACACGTTGTTTCATGCATCCTGTCAGGTCACGTTGTTGCACCTGAGGGAGCGACCATCACAGCCACATTCTATATGGACTGGCGTACGCTTCGCAGATCAGTGCAGACATGAGAGAGAAGCCGTACTTGCGTGTAGTCAGGTGTGACCAATGGAAGTTTTGCCAGATATTGTCTCTACCCGGATATACTTGCGATAGCAGTCAGAATTCTAGCGTTCCATGGCTTTAATCTGTTTAGAAGAGAAACCTGACTTGGCTGCCGTGTGGCTGCACCTATACGACAACAATGTGGCGAGATTTTCTTTTCTACCAAGTCCGTGTGAACAATGACTGGTTCTAGGTACTTAGCAAATGCAGTTTTTTTTGGACTGGTAACTTATTAGCATAGCAGAAAAGAAAATAATACCCTGCCCGTCCCCCCCCCGAGTTTGCTATAATTTACCATTCGACGGCATGGACAAGCTGTTTTCCCTGTGGGGAGAACGTCCAGGTTGAAAGGAAGACCAACACAGGGTTTTATGCGACACCAGGACACGGAGAGGTTATGAGGGTTAGCCGTTACCTCACCTACCCATAGAAAACCAAAGAACATCAGACTGAACATTGTGCGAAGCAAGGTGATAGTATAGGAAGAACATTTGGACAGATCACGTTATTGAAGAGGCTGGCGCTGGTCAATCTGAGCACGTGAACGCGCCACACCGTTTTACAAACAAGCAGTCAACTGCCTTTCAGAGATTGCGGACATGAAGGTCTTAATAGTGCTCGGTGCCTTCCCTTCATCTCAAAAGAGTAGCATAGTAGGCATCACTGTCACACACATTGTTTTATACATGTTGTCAGGTCACGTTGTTTCATCTGAGGGAGTGATCATCACTGCCACAGGAGTTTTTCCGTATATGCTGCACGTCACGTTGTTTCATCTGAGGGAGTGATCGTCACTTGCATTGAAACCTTCCACCAGTAAAGACTACCCGTATTACAACGCATCACTGCTGATTAGGGCAGCACCAGCTGTGCACACAAATCGGCCAAGACGAAGCCATATGTCAAAGTCGTCTACCTGTGCAGCCGTTAATTGTCGCGGATTTCTAAACAACGTCACCGACGTGATGGACAACCTGTGCTTGATCTTACGTGATCTTGCTTGATCGTATTATCACCGCCAATCACATCGTATTACACGCAAATTCGTTGACGATCTTGTCTCCTATCACCTTGGCGTTCTTTGTGATCATCACCAAGCTACGCCTGCTTCGGAAGAAGACCACCCACAGTTATATCCTGTAATCGACCAATCCAACATCACGACATATCTCTCTGTGTGTGAGCCCATCACCCGGTCTCCCAGTGATGTAGGTGGACTATGCGACCAGAGCTTTCCTGCCTTTTCCACCATAACGCACCACTTGTGCAGCGTACATTCACCGAACGCCCGCGTACTCCATAGTGGGGTCAGCAACTTGAGTTGAGTTGAAACGTGAGGTCCGTCACTGTGAACTTTGCTGGCGACGCAGCAGAACCGATGACCACCAGTTAAGTTATGCCGAGCTTCGTGGTGGACATTGTCGAACTCTAGCTTCTACGTAAGCAGATTATTATTGTAAAAACATCGAATCTCGTCTTTGAGAAATATAAGAGTGGACATTCCACACATGTCTGACCACTCGGCGATTCATTGCACGTTGCAACTTGCCAAGCCACCTGGCATTCGATTGAAGACGACAAATCGGAGCAATAAACATATCAGTGCCCCTGCGAAATGTGAAGATATCCGATCGTTGCGGTTGTTAGAACTCTTTCGGATGACACGAACTGTGTTGTCTAGAGGTACAATGACAACGTTGGTGCCATCATCGACAAACATTCAGGAATAAAGACACTCGCAGTGATTGCACGAATCCACATGCTCTGGTACAATTGACATACAATTGGAGAAGTGTCCAAGATGACAGCTGGAGTGTAAATGCACTTTACATCATCAATTCGATGTGCAAAACTTGAATACCATACCAGTCAAATCGCCGATGCATCTGGTGACCGGACGGAACTGTTCAGCACGCCGATGACAATTCACTGCTCCCGCCATGTAACACACTTGCAATGCGTTTTAATTTTTTTTTTTAACGAATTCGCTGCCTACTCCCTGAGCATGTCAACAATATTGGTGTCTCCATTGGAAACGCAACACCAGAATGTAAATTGACTGCTTTTTAGCTTGACACTGTCAAGTTGAAATGAAATCATACACCGACTGCCTCACAAACAAGTACAACGGCTGCAGAGAATGCGGAATTGGGCGGGTGGCCACGTGGATGTTATTGTGGATGGCATCACGAAATTGGTTTTCACAAATATTATAATACTACAAGTCACTGAAAACACTATCTTATTCATTCCATCAATGGAAATATCAAACCCAAAAACCCACAAGTTTGAACAACGCCAATACTACTATCATACAACACAGTACAGTGTGATGTTGCTCAAAGGCTCTACCCATTGAAGAATTTCGTTTCTATATAGCTAAACAACGAACTCGACAATGTGTACAGTCGTTGTTCATTGTCCAATTATATATTCATTAAGAAAATAACATTATTATTACACTTATTGTTCTAATGATTGCATTAGATGTCATCACTGTCCAGGCACCATGCATTGTCTGACTCATCATCTGTTGACGTCGCTCCCACGCTCGTCGTCCGTAGCAGTGGCTTTGAGGTATTCCGGCACAAGTCAGGCTCCAAGCAATTTTCAGTCTCGTTCCAACAGTAGTCGGTGGTACTCGCCTCACCAGTCGGATCAGTCTGGTTGCCCCTCTTCCACATGCTTGCACAAAGTGGGCCCTTTTAATATGACTAGCAAGCATTTTTCCCCTGATATCCCGTTTTTGTACAGTTGTCATTGCATTACAAGCCTTTCCTCGCGAATTTTAAAAGGGAGGTTCAGAAACAATCAGCCTGGGAATTTCTAGAACTATCAGCTTAAACTGATCAGAGACAAACGCTTCTTCCCCTTGGGCTTGGATACCTTTTTCTTCGACAGCGGCATCGTCACTTTAGCGCTCACCAGTTCACGGCTAGAGCCGTACCGCGCTATTTCGTAGTCTATTGTTGACTGTTGTTTACTGTCGACAGTGCCAGCGATCGGGCGCGAACGCTCAGCGGCTGCTTTGCAGGTGCGACTAGGTTTGCTGTGTCTATCAGACTGCAGGCTAAAAATAGTTTCCAGTTACCCGTGGCGTGGTTGATAGTCAAAATGTTAATAATCTGAGAGTATCGGTTGACAACAGTGCACTTAAATGTGGCGTTTCGATTCACAGCATAACTGTACTCAAACAACGTTACTTCAGGTCATTCATTCAGTAATATTTACATGTAAATTTGCCTCACTTGGTTGCATCACCTAGACACCGACTCTTGTCTTGTCATCTTGGTTCTTCCCGGAAATGTTTCTGGCAAGAATTAGAATGCCAGTGTCTCGTGGCTTTAATTTGTTCAGAAGAGAACCTTGACTTAGCTACTCATGTAGCTGCTCCTATTCTGAAACAGTGTATTTAGATGTTCTTGCCTATTAGATCTGTGTTAGTGCTGATTGCTTTGAGATATTTTGTGAATGCAATTTTCTGAACTGGCAACTTATTGGCGTAGCAAAAACGAGGGCCATGATCATGTCCCCTGAGCTTGATATAGTTTATCATCCCACGGTATGGACAAGCTGTTTTGCCTGGGGGGGGGGAACGTTCAGCTTGTATGACTAGAATCCAGAAGTAATTTTGAATATTTAACAAAACATTGTAACACAAAGATTGCAAGAACACGAGACTACCCGGTAAACATAGTAAGATTGTACGAAGAGCATCGAGACTTAGAAACTGACTTAATGATGGACAAATCACGAACGGACAAAGGCTGGTGCTGGTCGACGTGAGGACATGCTAATACTAGCATATTGACTGTTTTTGAAACTAAATAATCGTTTGTAGGGTCGCGGTACCGACATGCCTGTGTCGTGCCGAGATGGTGGTTAGGAAGATCATAATCGTACTGAGGGTCTCGTCTGCCTTAAGGTATTGGACAAAAGCAATTACCGTGTTTTGTGGAGGCAGGCAGGTGGTGTCTTTTCCTATCCAGTTGATGAACAAACGTTTCAAATCTTGTCAAGTTGTTCTCATAACGTCTGGTACTGCTTGGTACGAAGGGCTGTGTGCCAGGGTAGCTAATGAATGGGAACTGGTGTTGTTTGGTCGTCCAGGCTTGGTTGAACAGTGTGTGCGCATGCGATCTGCTGCCACTTTGCCCGTGTCTTTCGGAAGAGACACTAAAAGCTGTTGGACCCTTCTACCTGGTGTCTATGCCAGGGGAAGTAAAAGGTCCCACACAGGGGATAAATGTGTAACCTGTCGTGGACTCAAAGAGTGGTGGTCTCTATCTCTAACCCACCAATTCCCGGCGCGTGAGAGGCGCCGAGCAGGACTTACAATGCTCTTAAGGAGCCCAGTCTTTGACAGGAAGAAGAAGAACAGTGTGTGCGCGTGCGATCTGCAACCGCGAGATAAGATGAACAGCAACATTGATCTTACCCAGGATGTGCCTGGCATGAAACCAGATATTATAAGACAGACATGCAACAATCAATTTTCGAAGCAAATACAAGAGCTGTGGATCCATGGCAGTTTGGTTGTTCATCACCTCCACAACTGTTGTGTTGTCTGAAAAAGCACATTGATTAGTCCGTACCAGCCCCCAGCAGCTGACAACGAGTATGATTGGTAGGAGTTCTTTGATGGAAATATGCTTGGACCCCTATGAAGAGGAAAATTTGTCCTACAACCATGAATCACCCACGACAGCCCTGTAAGCAAACCCACTTGCATCTGTCTTGAGATGTAACACATCTGATGACATCCAAGTGATGGGTAAGAAAGGCAACTGACCATTATATGTGTGTACAAATTCAAGCCAGGCGAACACGCCATGCATGCATCTATAGTTATGAGGATTCGATTATTGGTTGTTGTCTTGCCTCAAATCAATGTTGTTGTTGTCTCAAATCAATGAGGCATCGCAGGAAGGCGTGACCTGGGACTATTGCACGGAAAGCAAAATTAAATGACCCGATCAGGAATTGCATTTCTTCCAGAGTGTTTTTTCTCTCTCCTGTCTTTACGAGTTTCTGACAAAGAGATGCCACCTTGTCCAAAGGCAAAACAAGTGTTTGATTCACTGTGTCAACTTCGATACCATGGAGTGTAACTGTTGTTGAAGGGAACACCGTTTTATAATGTTTGATGATGGGTTAACCATTTTAAAAAAGCTCAAAAAATAAGACAGGCTGGAATGACAATTCGACATAGAGTCTTACCAAAGAACATAAAATCATCAAGGATATGGCTCATATTGAAAATGTGAAACTTGTAATGCCAAATCCAATGCAGTGCCTGTGACAGGACCTCAAACGTACGGCATGCATGACGGACCCCCGTGGGAAGGCACGCATCGAAATAGCCTTTTCCTTGAAATTGGAAACCTAAAAATCTATAATCGAGAGGTGAGACTGATATTATATGGAAAGCATCTTGCAGGTCGGCTTTGGTGATATAGGCGCCTTTGCCCACGGACACAAGTTGTTCAACACAATCAATTGGCATTTGGAAGGTAACTGCTGTGAATTCAGGAAGAATGTGAGAGTTAATCGAGTTGGTTTTTAGAAAGCTAAGGTCATGAATAAGTCGGAATTCACCTTGTTTTTATTTCGGGACTAGTCACATTGGTGAGTAAACCATGTTTGTGTTAGCTGCATTAGTTTTACATTTTGCTTTCACGCTTGAGTACAGAGTACTAAAGGTATCATAAACACATTCCAGGGGCACCGTCCTCTCCCTCCCCACCCGGAAACGGTAGTCATATTCTAACCAAACTCAGGGCCCCTTTTGAACACCGTATTGTCCACGTATGTCATGGGTTGACTATCGTCTTCTGGAAATTGTTCTGCCTTGATGGCTGCATACGTCATAAACAGATGCAGCCATTCCCAATATGTTCTATTGGTGTGATAACCCGTTTCCTGTCTGTGGTGGGGAGGCCTGGTCCTCATGAGGGTCAAGGTCATAATCAGTGCGTGTTGGATGCTGAGACTTTGATATTTAGCCTCTACTTCCCTTAAATTTGATAGTCTT